>JACBWW010000015.1:23015562-23082646 GCA_020086605.1 Lanius collurio
TGATAAGTTACTTCATTTACTGTATTTTTCAATTCTTCCTTTCTTGAGGAATTATTTTATTCTGTACACTTGCAAGTAGATGAATCTTATTTTTACTTTTCTTCTGTCAGTAATAATGATACTTAAGGTACGTGATTAAGCTTCCTCCATAATATTTCAGCTTTTATTTTGGTTCTTTTCTGTTTTAGGTCTTTCCTTGCAATTCTCCAGTAAACCCTTGTGGACAGTAAAATACAGTAAGCAAGCTGCTGGCTAGACTATATATTCCAATTTAGTCTGTAATCATTAGTGTAACTGTTCTCTTCAGCTTTCAAAACACATGTATTCCCAAATGCCTTTCAAATTGCAAAGCCAGCTCAACTGCAGATTCACGTATCACGTGTCACAAGTTTTTCTGTCTTATTTTACATTGTTATAATTAAATTTTGGCTTGTTGAATAGAAGTGCCTCGCTGAGCTTTCATACTACAAATAGTGTGAAGACTCTCTGTTGCCGTGAACTGCAGTTAATCACATTTGAAGATGAGGGTCTATATCAGAAATATCTCTATGGTTCTGTGGACATGATTTGAGAAAATGTTTGCAATCCTGACATACACATGCAAGAGGTAAAGTCAGCATGATGTATGGAATGTTAACTTGATCATTTCCTGCTAGCTAGATACTTTCTTCAACCATTTAATTTTTAGCTCAAGACAACACCATCAGATTAGCACTATTTTCTTCTGGAAACAAGATTTTTGGCACATTCCAATTAAATTTATGATCGCTGAAGCATTTACTTGACAGATTATAAACTACTGCTCATTGAAAGTTACATTGTTTCACAGATATAATTGCTGAAAAAGTTTTGAAATATGTTATTTTTTTAGAAATAAGAAAGTAATATTTCATTATTTTCTTTATATCCTAAAATTACTTCACTCAGAAGAAATTATATAGAGTTAACTATTCTAAGTGAAACTATTAAAAAAACTTCAGTTCTGATGAGGGCAACATAAAACCTCAGTTCTACCAATTGCACAACTCTCACCATCTCAATCTTCAGCAAAGATAGCTAGAAGGCATTTTGATTGCTCACATAGCTTCTAATATTCTTTACAATATAGAGACAACTGAGCTACTGTGCAGAACTTAAATTGACACATTTTTCAAAGGTAGAAATTTTGGGTTTACACGTATATGCATATTATTTTTAAGGTTTTTAAGATAACTAAAAAAAGAAAAAGAGGAAAGAAGGAAAACATGTTCAAAATAACTTTGAGGGATCACCCTAAATGTGGTCTTCCAGGTTTTTTAAAAGGGTTATGACCTGAGACTCACATGCCATTAGGAATCTTGTTCATCTGCCAGTCAGAAAGAACTAGATTGTTATTTCTCCAGCTAAATGCATCATGATAAATCTGCGAGTTACAGTCTGCAACTTTGAAATGGAAATGAAACTTTGAAATGTGTTTCTAAGACAAAGGCTGCAATGAATTATCCCTTTTTAACTTGACTAATTAGCTCCACTTCCCCTGAGACCCTCGTTAGTAGCTTCTTTTAACTTCAATGTCACCCTTTCATGGTGACACCACCGATCCACATACAAGCCCATTATCACAAGTAGGCTCTTGTTTCAATGCTTAGTACAAAGAAACAGAGGGAATAAACAAGAAACAGGAGATTAGCTTGACAGGTATGATAAAGCAGAAGAGTCTTAAAAAATAAAAATTACATGTGTCAGCAGAGATGAGTCCTAAAACTTTTTAACTTTAGGACTTGGAATATAAATATCTTCTCTTTTGCTTTCTGATATGTGAGAACAACATCCATTTATACAAATATATGTATTTATTATACACTGCACAGAAAGCCACAGAAAATATTCTTTTGCTCTTTGGTAGAACAGTATCATATGTTATTTTAATCTAGCAACACCTTTTTTCCTATTATTTTTTCCAAATGGTCAATGTTTTTTCATATACATTCATCATGTTTGCTTATATGTACAGAGCTTTTTCTACAAAGTATATCTCTAATTTATATTTGGTGTTTTCTCTCTCAAAATGTGTTTTGATGAGAACAAGTGTCTTAAAGGTTCAGAAACTAGCATATGCTTTTGTAAGCACTGGAGTTAATTGTTGCTCTGATTTTTTTCTTCTATTTTGGGAAATTAATATATATTATACATTTAAATGGGCAATAAAAAGACTGTACTCTACAGTAATTTGTTATTTCAAAATGCACAAACAAAGTAATTCTGAAAAAAATCTATCCAATTAGTCAGCAAGAACTGGTAATTTATTCACTTATTCCTTTGCTCTCCAGCAATAGTTACTAACCTATTAGATGTGTCACTTTAATCACACCCTAGCTCTTTGTTGGGAGATTACCCAACTTCCCATAAGAGGCTGGGACTACTGCTTTAAAGCAAACTGTCCCATCAACAGAGAAAAATTAGAACACCTCAGTTTCTCTAACTCCACGTGTGCCCAAGAGGGACAGAACTGAAATAATTTCTTCTCATCCGTGGGAAGACCTGCCTACCCCCTGCTGTGAGCAGGGAATGCAGTGAGATTTTCTTCTGCTTTCCATTCCTCCTCCAACCTATTTACTCTAACTCAGGAAGCTGGAAAATTAGAAGAGACTTTCTACTATTTGACTGGAGTCACAGAGGTGTCTGGAATAAGCCAAGTGCCTACTCCTTACATATCTTTACCTCTGAACAGGAGCAGAGATAGTCTGTCCTTAACCATTGGTGGTATTCTACCCACAGATGCAATTTTCACATTTTAGAAGCAGTCTCACAGGCAAAACATTATTCCCACTAAAATTAGTGAAGAGCAAGGGGCCATAACGCATGGACAGGAAACAAAATATTCAGAAGTGATTCAAGCAACCATAAACAATTTTTTTGCCTTTCCTGTTTTTTACATTCTAGCTAAAAATTTAGTCCAGTGCTGCTCATAGCTCAATACCTGTTCCAAATTTAAAATCAGACAGATTGACTATTTCAGCAATACTAGAGGTTGAATTGGACCCTAGTAACTTAACATGCTTAGTCAGGATTATTGTGCCTAGTGTTTTTTACACTCGAGCAGGGTGAAGCTGTGAATCAGATACAGGGGGTTTTAGTTTGGAAAGAATTCACAGCTCCTGTACAGCACCAAGGAAAGAGGAGTGTTTGAGTTTTCAGAAAGATGCCTTTCCATAAGTCTGCATGTTTCAAATTAAAAATAAATAACTAAATATATAAAAGAGTGTTAAGCAATTGCAAGAGGGTAAAAAAAGTAAGTGGCTTGCAATATAAGAACTAAAGCCTGATTGCATCTTGTAAGTCAAAATGCTCTTCACTGCTATTGTGTTGTCAGTGTCTGCAGTTCATTTTTCCCATCCTGCTCTGGCTTCCAGTAAGTCTGTTCCACTTTTCACCTCTGAGCAGTGCCTCCTTGTAGGATTCCAGAGGATAAGGGGCTAGTGTGTCTGTCTCAAACACAATAGCCAGATAGATGGCTGTGCAGTCAACCAAAGATTGTTGGCAATAACAGACAAGAATTGTTGGTACTAACATGCCATGGGAAACAGCAAGGTATGGCTGGAGCAGGGGTCCATGTGGGAGCAGGACACCACTTTTCCGGGGTTCTAATTCCTGCAGATAAGCACAGCACAGCACAGGAGCAAGGATGAGGCTCCGAAGGCGACCCAGACTGCAGGGGAAGATCAAGACCACCTAAGATCCCCAAAGCCCTCTGACCCACTTCCAGAAAGGTCTGAAAGAACAGTCTGCATGGAACTAACTTGCATAAGAAGTGAGAAACCTGTCTATAAAAGGATACCCCCACCAAGGCTGAATGCATGCTCCAGAACCATGGACATCCCATCGTCTGGACCAACACTGGAACCAGGACTGGTGACCTTTCTTTCTTTCTTTCCTTCATTCCCTCCTTCCTTCTTTCATTTCATCTTACCCCTTTAACCAAAGCCTACTTCAGGGTGCTCATTTAGTAGGTTAGGAACCAACATTCCAACTTCCATGCCAACTGTGTAATTTACTGAGAAAACTTCGTGAGTTTTTGTGGACCCTCTGACTTTCATCATTCCTTTCAACCACAAGCATCTACAAATCTTGGGTGCACCCTTGCCCTTAAGGGCTGGACATCACACTCCTGTGCTGTGTGCAGTTTCAGGAGTCTGCACAGCTTATGTCTGAGAGATGGGCTCTTGTCTTCAGGTGGGAGCCTGCTGCTTCTTAAACAAGGAATCCGAAGAAGTCACGCTAACATAAAAGTGTTCTTCAGGAAATCAGGCAGCAGGAGGAATAATGGAAGACTGGCAAAAGAAAGACATGCTAATTGAAACATGCAAGGAGGACACATGACTATGTTTTAGCGAGAGTAACTAGCACAGAGTGAAGAAGGCAGTATGTGAACATGTGGGAGTAAACATGCTAAAACTAACAGTGTGGGTTTGTTGAAAATATGACAGGTCATTTCAAGAGAATGTAATAGCTGGCTTGTGCATGTTTGTTTCCGATATTAGTTTAAAACAGAAGGAGTAGGTTTTGGAAACTGAGTTGGATTTGGATTGGACCAAATATAATAAGCATATCATACTCTAACCATTGTGCTGCACTGCATGCATTTCAGTGGGAAAAACACCCTTAAAAGAAAACACAGAAAAACAACATGCCAAATAAAAGTATTGTTTTGGCAAAGACCAAAAATACCCTAACAAAATCCATACTTACTGCATCTTCTACCATCTCTTATCTGCACAATCAACTAATTACTGCATGTAAAATACAGAAGTTTATTTAGCATGGCTCAGTAGAAATGTCAGAAACTCATGCTGTTTACCATTTGGACAATTTTTCATTCTGAATTTTTACATGCTGCCAGGTATGGAAATGGCTTTTGTCACCGGGAAGGTATAATTGCACACAGCTCATTTACATTGAGATGCAGTGATAGAGAATAACGAATCCAACTAAAACTGCAAAAGAACTTGTAAGCAATTAGACTCCAAAGAAGGCTCTGAAAATCTCCCATGACTAGAGAATTTGAATGAAAAATGCTTGTTTCCTTCTATTTTAAGAAGTGGTAAGTACCTCAAGAATACCTCTCAGTAGACAGCCAGTCTCAGTAAGCTGCACTTTATTTAGAAATTTTTATCCCCCAGCACATAGTCAGGAAAGCACATATTTAGCAGCAGATTTGTCTTAGTTATTTTTACTTTTTATATACAAGCATTAAGAAAGAACTATTCTTCTTTGCTTAGTTTTATCAAACAATGTATAGGAACTTAGATTTGTACAAGAGTGCAGTCTCTTGCCTTCTAAAAATGCTGTAGTGATTCACTGATCTATACCCAACTAGACTGAAACAAGAAATACACTTAAAAAAGTAAGTACCACTGGAATACTACTGTAGTGGAGTGTTAGTGTAGCACTACAGGAGCAAAAATATCTATCTGGGGAATTATAAATCAATCATATATCCAAACAAACTATTGTAGCTGTTGCTTCAAATACTTACTGATTGTACTTCACGGTCTCCTGCACCAATGTCTCTTCTATATGGTCACCAGTAATACATTGGGTATTGTTTGTGCTTTATGAAGGAGGATAAAAAGCACAGAAAAATCTTTTCCAAGATTGCCACCAAGTAGAGTTGAACAAAGTCTACCGTGTAGCTAAAAATATGAACGTTAAAGCAAAAATTGAAGAGTAATCAAGCACTGAGAATTATACATGTCTTTGAAATTTAGTCCAAATTAGTGAGAAAAGAAATGAATACATGTACCACATTAGCATGATGAAAATCCAGGAGAGTCCCCCTGAAATAGGTTAGGGTTTCTTCCCCCACATTCAAAGGCATGCTATATACCCTATATTTATAAACATATAGGTACCCCTCTCATCTGTTTTAAAAGGAGCACTCTGAGTAGCATGGATGGAAGAACCAAAATGAGATATACCAATCCCATTAAAATGTGCACTTATGGTTTATTAATTAACATGTACTTTTACCTTCAAGAATAGGGCCCCAGCAATGGTGAATTTTATAGGCACTATGGAGTTCTGCACCAATTTTTTTTCAGAAGTGGGGTGGTTGACCATGTCAGTGAAAGCATACACTGTAATGAAATACATATTGTGATTCAGCTGGAACACTTCTTCCTGCTATGACAAGCAGCCACCAGTTCCTGATTTAACCCTGAGGTGCTAGTTATGCCAAACGAAACAGATAACACCATTTTGTTCTGTCCAAAAAGCAAGTTTGACAAAGATTAAATGCCAAAGCTGATAGAGTAAACTGAACCCCTAAGAATATGTGACAGAACAGTGGAATAAACAGTCCTTTTTACCAGATTATTTCATGTTAGCTGCCTAATTTAAAAATATAAAAACAGATAAATAGAAGTATTCAAGATCAAAGTGCTATCCAAGTGAATGACTACACTTCTTGTTTAATATTAACATAAGATAAAAAGGTGTGGACCTAAGCTCTCAGTATGAGACCCCAAAATTTAGATGCTTATGAGACAGTAGCTTCACACTGTGGGTATTTCCTATTTATCTGTTTCAAATAATTCTTAAAATCAGAGAAGAGAGGCTTTTTCTTTTTGTGCTGCAGGTTAATTTCTTGTTCCAAGGAAAGAACTGTGAAGGCTTATCTCCACCAGAGAGCACGTGGCTGGGCTCCCTGGCCTTCAAATTGGGGGGCAGCAGTCTCAGTTCATTATTAACTCTGCTATTGATATAACGGTTTTGCAAGAAAAACAGCCTCTGAAAGAGGGAAATTCAATACCATTTAAGAGTCTGAAAATGCCTAAAAAATTTTGCTTGTAGTCCAATGCCTTCTCAGTGCAGTTTCAGGATTACCAGGGTGATAAACACATGGTCTGAAACTGATCTCTGCGGATGGAAGCTGGATGAAAGTTAGAAAAGTAAAGCATTTAGCAAGGAATCCCTCCCAAAACACACACATATGCAAACATCACACCTCAACCCCCTTTTCTTGTATGACTAACAGCTGTTGTGGATACAAAAACATCAACTGCAACAGAAGACACTCCTTAATGGTAACTAAATGATTGCTGAAATAGGGCACATCACTATCCTACTGTGATGTGCAATTCCTCATGAACACTTCAGTCAGTCTACAAAAAAATTGAAGGAAACTGGGGGAAAAAAACTTCCATAAAAAAGCCCCCAACAACTTTCACAAATTTTCACAAATTTTCCCAGATTCTCTGACAAAAGCACCTTTGATGGCCATTTTTATCTCGTCTTCCTTCCTTTCACTGTTAACTCTCTATGATCAACATTATCTAAGATCATACCTTGCACATGTATTCTCACAAATACAATCTCTTTTCATTGCATGGAGAATGAAGTTTTTGAAGCAGCCCCAAGGAGTTGTTGTAAAACCTATAAGTGTTATGTTTAAAACTGAACTGCTGGGAACACATAGCATTGAACCTTTCACTCAAAAGAGAAAAGATGGACTTAAAACAGATAAATTCCCACAGGCACACAGGGCAGCTCTTTGGCAACATGACCTTCTTAAAGCATTCACTGACATACGCTACAAATAACAGTATTTAATTTATTTTTCTCAAAGGAAAATCTGAAAAAAAAATTGAAGCATTTAATAAAAATACATTATCAGTTGCCAATGTGCAGCACATAATACAATATTCAATCTTCCACCACTCAGAGGCATCACGTAAAATCCAAGGGCAGATACACCAAAGTCTGAGCCAGTTCTTAAAGTTCCTTCCATCTTTGTCCTTTTGTAATTCTATCTTGAGGGTGTTTGCTTTATGAGATGTGAGAGCTGAAAAAAATGCTTCATAATCATCATACAAAGATATTCACCTTCTAAGTGGATAGGTGTGTTTGAAGGGCATTTTACAAAAGACACATCAATCTTCATCAATTTTTCCTTCAGAAACTGTTTCTACAAACAGATCCTTCACCTCTGTGCTTTCATCAACTTTCATAAAAGCTAAGCAGCTGGGGGGTAAATTACCCCACAGTGTGTCTTATTCAATCTGACCTTTTAAATAGTTGAGCCTTTTCTAGCTGCATTTGGTAATTTTTTGTCTTTATTTGAGTGACCTTTATTTTTTTCTGAAACAACTTTTCTAGCAGCTGCCAAACATTTTGTGGAAATACTTAAAATAGCATAGGAATAAGTTAAGGAAGAAGTCAGGTAACAGAAATTGAAATCAACAGCACAAATTTAACCCTTGACATTTGACTAAAGATTTGTCTATCTTGTCCAGCTTAGTATAGAACTGTATCTGGACAAGGTTTTGTAACCCTGAAGTGTAACAAAAAATCATGGATTAATGTAATTGTGGGTTTAGGATGTGCTGGGAAAAGATGGGAACAAAAGGCGACGTAGTATAGTGTGAAATAGTACTCCTTTTAAGAGAAATATTAGAAACAGAGTGGAACCTTAAAATGAAGAGGGTCTATATCCATTAAGTATTGGAAATTTATCTCTTTACTTGCTGTGCTTAAAACATAGATATTATGTCTAAATGTTTGTGAACTTAATTTATTAAGACTTAAGAAAAAATACTTAGTGTACTACACTAGCAGCAATTTCACATTTAAAAATATTTTTACCTATGCAACTAATTGAAAAGGTCACATGAAATTAATAAAACCTGTAAATGAGCAAGGAGGTGGTTCTGCAGACCATTTCAGTCTCCTACAATCCTTCAAGTGTCTCTTATCACAACAGATTATTTGCCCATATTGCACAAGGGAACAATAGCAGCTATGCCCTGGTAAACCCCATCAGAAGCAGGGAACAGTATATTTAATTTAAATTCTATGGAAAAAGATGAGACAAGCTTTTTATCAGATTTTGCAAGAAAAACCAACTTGTCCATACATTCCTTAAAGATAGAATGAGCAGATACTCTGTCACCTGGCATATATAGATAAGGCAGAACATTTCACTTGGGAGGAAAACAATATTTGATTGGATATAGAAAAGCTTTGCTTTTAGCTCTCAAGAAACAGTGTAACAGGCCTCCATTGCAGTCCTTACAAACAAATTTAAGAGTTTGCCTTGTGGAGCTCCAGAAAGCACTGCTTCTCCCCAGTAGCCTTAACAGCAATGTTAGTGGTGGCTTCTTTGGAGAACTTCACCTTGCAAGTCAGACACGGGGCAGATGTCAAGCCTGTGCTGCTAAAATACCTGTTTAAAGGAAGGAGTGGGGTAGGACAAGAGGATGTGATAGGTCAACAGGAAATGGCTTCAGGCTGCACCAGATAAAGTTTAAATTCAATATTAGGAAAAAATTCTTCACCAAGAGGGTGGTTAGACACTGAAACAGGCTGCCCAGGGAAGTGGTTGAGTCACCATCCCTGGAAGTGCTTAAAAGATGTGTAATGTGGTTTAGTGGTGGGCTTGGCAGTGCTGGGCTGATAGCTGGACCTCATGATCTTAAAGGTATTTTCCAGCCTAAACAATCTTTTGATTTTATGATACTGTTGTCCAAATAAAGTGTTCTAAAAGAAACCTTTCCCAAATTTCAAGTTGCTGCAAGAGAGTTTCCTATCACTGCTTGCACAACTAAAGCTTGGTCTCTCTACCAGTTTTCTGAACTTGTGTTCTCAAAGTACATGGAAACCAAGTGGGAAAAATTAAAGAAAAGACCTTCTCTCCTCCTTCGCTGATAAAGAGAGATGGTTTTCCTCTCCAAATAAATGGGTCAAATAGAAGCACCAGCATCATTAGAAAGGCACACATGCATCCCAACCTTTTATGCCATGGATAAGAAATAGAGGATGAGGCTCTTCAGCTGATTATCCATAAGCACATAGCTGTGAGGAAGAGATTTCTGACTACATTATTCACCTGCCAAAAAAAAAAAAAAAAACCAAAAAAAGGGTAAGAAACCACAACAAACCAAACTTTGTTACATACATAAATAGCTTGCTAAAAGTTATCTGTGAGTCACAGAATAACATTTCTGCAGGAATGTAGTTACAGGAACAGAAAAAAAAAATTAAGTTATAGCTACACATATTACTTAACGTTAAAATATATCTAGATATGACACTTTTTTCCATTCCCTTTCCCCCTGTTTTTTTTTTTTTTCCTCTTAAGCTCTTCTGCATAAATACTCTGTTCAAAGAAAACCCTTCAGAAAACAGACACTTATTCTACAGGAACATTTATTCTAAGGCAGAAAACTCCATTTAAACTTTCTCAGAAAATATATGAGAACTCAAGATGAATAAGAAACACCTATTTAAAAAATCATTAAAAGTGAGGAGGCACTAACAGATCTATTTGTTTTGCTGGCTAGATGGATAAAAACAACATCTAGAGGAATTAAGAATCCCATAAAAAAGACTTAAAACTTGAAGGAAAACAATTACCTGCATTAGAGTAATTGGTAATTTTGTCAGTTAGTGGCTTGCATTTGGTGGATACAATAAGTGGCAATTTTGGTAACCTGCAATCCATTACCATAAGCACGCAGGAGAAAAACCTCAATTCCCAGTCCGGTATAATAGAGATTACAGCAGAGATTTATAACAATCCCAGATTTATAACAGCCCCAAATTGCTAGCCAAGGTCTGAGACAGAGAATAGCCTAAGCATTGTATAATCTATCTTTGAGATAGACGTGGGCCCACTCCAGCATAATGAATCCAAACATACGGTAACTGACGTAATGCCTGAGCACTTCACAAGTAGATGGGTGTTAGTAAGAAGTGCTGATTAACTCATCCTCTAAATTATTTTAGTTCCTGAGTACAGCAGGCAATTTAGTTATGTCCATGCACCAAAATTCAGAAACTAATTGGCTCTATATTATGGTCTTTGTATTATGCACAGGGAAACCAGCAGCAAGAGCAAGCAAAGACACTTGTTCAGGATTATACTGCTGGCTCATGCAGAAGTGGAAGCAGAAGCAATGGCTATGCTCACATTTAGCCCATCAAAGATATGTAAGCATCTCTTGAGCTATTAGATGCTTGTACAACTACATAAATCTGTGATTTCCCCTAGCTCCTGAGCAGAAAACCAAACACACTTTTTGTTTTGAGAGGTTGCTGAAGGCTTTTGACATGGTTTCTGGAGTTCACCTTCTTTCTCTGGAGTCTCATAAAGGACAGGGAAGCACAAGTGTTTGTGGAACAGTTTTCTCTGGCACATTCCCTTTCCCCCTTCCCCTTACACTATTCCATAATAAAGAGCTTTTCCTGATGCTTGCACCATTTCTTAGTGATGACATCCCAGTTTCAAGCTCTATAATCTTCCAAAAGAGCTGTTCTGCTGCCTCAGACCTCTATTTTGCACCAAGGTGTAAGCTACCTCTACTTCAGGTACCAAGTCTGAAATGATGAGGTGGGAAGGAGAGAAATCATGTCTTCCATCCATATCATCCTGAAACACCATGTCAGGAGATGTAAGCAGATGGAGTTCAGTTTGGTCAACCTGTCTTCCCTCTACTCTCTTTCTCCCTGGCCCTCATCTCCTATGATATTATTTGGAATGGTATAGTTCAAATGCCTGCCTGAAAAAGCCAGACAGGAATAGGCTCTCCAGGGAAATAGTGCAGTCACCATCCCTGGAGGGATTTCAAAGACACTTAGGGACCCAGTTTAGTAGTGGGCTTGACAGTGCCAGGTTAAGTGTTGGACTTAAAGGCCTTTTCCAACTTAAATGAGTCTATGACTGTATAAGGAAGATAAGACAGGTAGAGCAAAAAGTGGACAACTGAAGAAAGCAGCACAGGGAAAGGATTGGAGCTCTAAGACTCACAGCAGGAGTCTAAGTGCCTGGAAGTTCACTGCCAAGTCAAGCTCCTGACTGCCCAAAGTACAGTACATTATACATACAAGGGAAGTGTCTGCCTGGGCCAGACAGCTGAATCAATATTAAAAGGGATCAAGTAGGAAGTGTTTAACTGCACTTTGAATAGCTAATTTAAGGGAGATGAATCTTATCCTTCGGGCCACATTTTGCATCCTTTCTTCCTTCTAAGTAGTACATTGCTTAATTCAAAATGACTATTTGTAAAGTATATATCTTTGCAAAATGAGCAAGAGCATTACAAGCTGACTCTTAAACTATATAACTCCAGAGCCAGGGAGTAGCTTTTATTGTATGCAGAACAAGCTTTGCTAGTGCTGTTTGACACTACTGAATATACAAATATTAAGTAGGGAGTAAATAAGCAGTCTAAGTAAGCAAAGAATCCTGTACTAATTATATGTTGCTGAGTTTCCCTAATAACAAAATGTCAAGTAAGGAAAGATGGATTTGTTTTTCTCCCTCTAATCTTTTTGTTTTCTTTCTTCTGCTAAAATTTTATACTTGAAAAATACTGCTATACTCTTATGCAGACAAAAGGACAAGGCACAACTGGAAAAAGACCTTTGTTATTTTGACTGCACACTTAATGAGAGTCAAATGGTTTACAGGAGCCTAGTAATGTGAATGTATGGTCCCATCAGGCTGATTGCAGTGCTCTGTATGCTACAGATGGGGTTAGAGCACTGAATTTAATGTTGCACGGAATGTTAGATTTAATACTGAATGATGACATTGAGCATAAAATTTATAGTGCAATTTACAGGTGAATTTTAAATACAAATATCAAAATATCATAAAAGAAGAAAAATACATTTTTTATTACTTTTATGTTATTTAAGAAATTGATCAATAATAGCATCAAGTCAGGCAAGGCACAAATTCCTAAACAGAAATAAGCCCACCATTACCATCTGCTAGTAGTAGATGTATATGAATTTGTATATTCATAGTCTTCAAGGCATCATTACATCATCTAACCTAATTTCCAGTGTTTTACCAATAAAATTTTTGCCCAGTGTTCCTGTAGCATGGAATAACCAAGATTTTACCGTAGTAAACATAGTAAGAAAGAATTTATTATGTCATTTTAAGCCTCCCACAACCAAATTCTGAACTACTGTTTCCTATGATGCATGGTTACACTGTCTATTTTAAACAGGGGCTGATGACTGGAATCCAAAAGGAAGGTCAGCAGGTGATGCTGTGGTTGTAGCAAGTTGGAAGAAGTAAAAATTGACTATGTTGAAAATAAACCAAAACAAACCAACACCCCAAACTGAAAAAAAACCCAAAAAACATCAATTCCACTTCTGAAAACAAGATTAGGCTATTTGTGGACTGTTACTAAGCCTAACTGCAGCTTAACTGTCAGAAAGAACATTTGGTATTAATTTCATATCTTCAGGAAATACAGAATCCACAGCTCCCCTTGGCAGTTTTTTTTTTCCAAAGGTTAATCACTCTCAGCATAAAAATCTGTGTCTTATTTTTAATTTGAGTTTATGCATCTTCTGCTTCCAGTCATTAGTTCTTGTTATGATGCTTCTGTTAGATTAAAGTAGCCCATTAGTACATTTTCTCAAGCCTGTCAGTCTTTTTCTATAGCTCATTTCCACGTTATCTTCAGGTTGGTTTTCCATTAAATACCAACATCAGCTTGTGCAGTACAGCAGAATCAGTCTCATCATGACTGAAAGCAAGGCAGGAGCAACTATATTATTTCTGCAAATTCTTTCTAAAACCTCTAGTGATATAGATTCCTCAAGCCTTCCTTCAAGGTGCTTCAAGACTTCTCCCAGCATATGACAGCCCATCTTTGTTATATGCCAATCAGCTTGATGCATAGGAGAATATGGAAAATACTTAATTCATTCTGTCACTGCAGCTAATTCAAATCTGCTTGAAAATTATCACCTCACCTCCTCTGCTTTCTTTGCATCTCAGAATCCATTGTCTTCAGGAATTCACCAATGTCCTAAGCTTCCTAAAATTTTTCAGTGAAACTTTCTAGATTTTACTCCCTTGGCCACAAATTCCATGAAGTATGATGGAAGTACATGTATAAAGGTACAAAATTATCATTACAATCTGTAGACACAATAATTAAAGTTTCACTACTTCCTCTAAAAGCAGTAGGGAGGTCTCATTTCCACATTTTGCTGGTGATCAGCACCTGAGTATTCATGTCTACCTTCAAGCAGTACCACCAATGATATATTCCTATTCAGAGGGCTACGTGTATGACATTAAAGATGAGCCCAAATTTGGTGCACAGGTTTATTATAAAAAGTTAGACAGCATTCAACAATACCCAGCAGTGACCAACATGTTCAGACACAGTTCCACAGATTGAAAAGGTATTTTTTGCACGTTTTTGAAGAAGTGGTGTGAAAGGATGAATGTGTAATGGGCTTTATGCTCCCTGTTGTCACACCTCACCTGGCATGAAAGCTTTGCTTGCCCTTAGTGAGGGGAATGTTTTATCTAATATGATAGTCTGTGTGATGTACTGCCTCAGCTCTACATATGCTTTGATGAAGAATGTGTCTTTATTTAGTTTATTCCCTTTGATAGCATTAAGATATGGATCCTTCTCTGTACCTCGGCCTTCTTTATATCACTATTTGCTGTTTACAATACAAGCCACAGAAGTCTTGGGTGAATAATCAATTCCACAGTTCAGACAGATGCTGTGCTGTTCACTGCAAAATGCTGCAGTTTTACTCTTCCGGTTTTAAATGTAATTGAGAAAGAGTTTTTCTGTGATATGTTTACTCCATCAACTTCTGTCTTTAATATCATGTTAAGTATAAGGTCTTTTCTCTTTATCTTATGTCATTAGTATGGATATTAATACTGGAAGGACAGAACTTTTCTTATGAAACTCCATTTATATAATGAGCTATCAACTGAAATATATCATATTTTCTATGTTCAGATTTTCAACAAGAAGCACTGTTTTAACTGAAAAACATTTGCACACGTCACTTCACAAACATGATTTCATGCTATATGAAATATCTTCTTACATGTCCTGCAATTTAAAGAGGTTAGGTTTTTTGTTGTTTTTTGTGGTTTTGTTGTTTGTTTTTTTGTTTTTTTAATGCAGATAGGTACACATGTCTAGGGAAAAAAAAACAAAGAAGAAAATTTCATTATAATGTGCTATAAACTCGTAGCAAATTTGGATCTCATGGACTGTGCAGCATGATCCTCTGTCTATACAGGCCCTGGAAAAACTGGAAAGTCTTCAAAAAAAGAACATAAAGAATAAGATGGATTCTGTACCAAGGAGTGAGGTTAGACTTGAAGACCTCCCGAAATTCTTCCAACAGGAATTCTATGAATTAATAGGTACAGACTTATTAGTCTGAATAAAGAGATGGATGTGCAGCAACTAACTACTAAAACATTAATGACATGGAGGGAAAAGGGTCTACAGTGATCACCACCTCTTCTAGTACAAGAGCTCAATTGTTCCAAATTAAAATTACTACGTGAAAAATTCTGAATAACTGAAAGTAGTTCATTCCTCTCAAAGCTTGTAAAAAATCTGTAGAATTCCTGGCCACAGGATACTGCAAGTTAGTACAAGTTCAAGAACAGTCTGGGTACCTTCATGAAAGAGAAATGCATTTATACTGGTTTTATTACCCTACAGAGAAAGCTCTTCTAGCCCAGTAACTTTCCAAATTATAAATGGTTTGAGGCTTGGAAAGTAATGAAGTATTAATATGCACTTGCCTCAACTGCCTTATACTCTCTCTCAAGTATTTGCATTTTCCCCCCAGACACTATCAGAGACAAGATGCCAGGAGAGATAAATGTCCTGCCTGCCCCAGCACAGCCTTTTCATTACATTACCTTCCATTGTCCTTAAGCTAAACCATTGACTTCCAATGTTTTAACTGGAATTTTGCTCATGAGTCTTTTGGCTTATCCCTTCATTTGCCCACATTGAGTTAAAACAACCCCACACTAAATCTCATGTCAACTTGGATCTGCAAATGAAATGTTCTTTCTTGAACCAAGTTTTACAAATGCTTTGTAAATTTTAATTGCATTTCTGAATTTTCTTAGAAGGTTCTTATCTGTGAATATGATGGTCTGACAGGTTTTCACAGTATGCTACTGAAAGAGTACGTCTACCCAACTCCCACAGTTGTCAAGAAACACCACTCTGGCACAGCTCACTCCTGTTCTCAGTGGAGTTCATGTCAATGTGACTGCAACTATGACAAAAGATAGGTGGGATTTGCAGGAGGAACTGTCTGGATGCTCACATAATTAATGCATTCCCCTGATGGGGAGCTGGGGGGATTTCAATTGACTTTGGTGCACTTTGGCCTGCAAAACAGTGTAAAAAGCTGCTGCAGACTGGGCTAATGGGGCAAACAGTTCTGGCAAGGTTGCAGGCAGCTTCCCTATGGATCCCTCCTTCTAGCAGGGCTGCCTTCAGGCTATGTCCATCCTGAAGACAGGAAACACTCCCTTCTAGATGCATGAGGAAAAGCACAAAGATCTGGTCATGTACAGAAACAAAATCCTCATCTAGCTCTGTAGGTATTTTGTTGCTTTGTAACTGTGCAATCTGCAAGGCCAAAGGATTTAAACCTGTATGTTTCTAGCCAAACCCACCTTATATTATAGGCCTTTAGACCTGATAATGTTACTGCACTGGCAATGCTTAGGTACTGTATTAGCAATAAATCTAATCATAATCATCTACATTATCAGCGTCATGCTTCTTGTGCCTGACAAAGAGTCTTCTCTCTACTACTCTGCCACAGTCAATCAATTACAGAAGTTGGATCAGGCCCTCCAAGTGAAATGCCACTTACAGTAATGCCCAAAAAAATGCAAGTTTCACCTTCAGTTCTGCACAGGAACAAGAGAATACTGTCGCATGGTACCAGAATACAGTTTTGCTTTGCCTTCAGGATTAATGCACACAGCAAGTTTCACCTTTGAGGAATATCTAGTTATACAAACCAAGCCCTTAAAAATAGGCCTTGACATAAATCCATTAGTCCTGTCCTTATGTGATTAAGATTGAGAGTACAAGTGTGCAAACAGTGACTAAGATACTATTCAAATCAAAGTCTAAGATATCCTTAGGTTTGATCTCTCATTTAAATTTAATCGACACATCTGAGTAGTGAAAATAGGTTTTATTTAGTTTGCATTAACTAAAATGTCACATTCTATACCATTTCATGCACTTTATGTTTTGCTTTTACATCTGCCTGAGTTCTGGGCTTGTTTCCTAGGAAATGAAGGGGAAAAAAATAAAGCAACAAACAAATGAAAAGCCATATACACAAAAAACCACCTCCACCAAACAGGAAAAGACACAGCCCTGCACTAATTGGTCCAAAGTCCAATTAAAACTTGTTTTCTCTTTGAATCCTTTCTTGTAGGGTGCCCTTTTTTTTTTGCTCACAGACATATGTCTTTAAATACCTTTGAAGGAAGATTAAAAAAAAACATGTTCTGTAAACTTACAGTGAAGAAAAAAAGTAATCTTTCTTTACTTTGCAACATGAATTACCAGTTTTCTGCAGAAAGGTCTAATCACCTTCTTGGGTCATCTAATTCCGCCACCTTTCAGATATGTCTTGTTGATAAGCCTAAGCCCCTGTAACTATCTACAGTTCCCATGATGTTAAGCTATAAACACAGAAAATTAAATAAAACTGAAGCACTGTAGAGGCAAGCAAAGAGACAATATCATCCACTTAGAAATTCCATATACTCCATTGTGCAAAGGTCACATTATCTGCTCAGAGCACAGCCATTCAGGTAAAGGCTTCATATACAACTGCTAGCAGGTCAGTGGTTATTGTGGGGTTCATTATTTCAGCAAATTCTAGGGCATAGAAGTCCAGATATTTAAAAACAAACTCTTCTTCCGAACACTTGGAAATTTACCACTTAAAGTAAAACAATCTTTCTAGCAATCCTGTTGCCAAATGTACCCTAGCACACAACACCACATGCGCATGGGCATTTTAACATATAAGAAACACAAAAGTTTAACCATTCAACAACTAAAACCTCCAAATATCAACTGTCTAATTATGTACCAATAATTTTCTTTGAAACTGTGATCTTGGTTAGCAGTTTATCCTGGTAGAAATGCATTTATACCACTGACATACTTGATTTCAGCTTAGAGAAATATGCTCCAAAGTTATAATCTCTCTAATGAATACTATGTCTTTATTAGTCTCTGTTTATTGACTTACATTCCTGCTATCACGAAGGAAAAGTACAACAAAGGCACTTCAAATAGAATGAAATATCCATTATGGGAGTGAAAGTGAATAACTAGATAGAAAAAGTATATGAACTGACATATTTATATTCTATTTTCTCCCTCAGAAGACAAAAGTAGTTCAATTTTCCTCTGCATGAAGATGCTTTACAATCAAGTTTGTACAGAATAAATAATTTTCCATTCAGACAAATAAATCTTCCAAAACAGAAGAAAATGCTCCTGATTTGGGGACAGGGCATTAGAAACAAGAATTTCTACTTACAACAGTTGCTGGCTCTCAATGTCACATTGCAGCAAATCCAAGCAAAATCAATGATGACCAGTTTTTCTGTAGCCCTTTGCATGGTAGTCAAGCGGTCTGTAAAAATCATAGATAAATTAATGCTAAAAAAATCATTTGGTTCCTTTTTATAAAACCACAGCTGCTAGACAGCTATGATTTGCTTTCTTTATTTGCAAAATCAGCAAGGCAGCCAAACCTTCTGTGTGAGGAATTGGTACTTTAAATGCAAGCAATGTTTATAATCATACCCTTCTCACATTTTGGGGTCTGGTAGAAGTAATATTTTAACATAGCATATTACCAACGATCACATTTAGCAGACAGAGCAAGTTACAAGTGAACACTGCAAAAAAACTAGAAAAGTTTTTTGTATCTAATATTTTCTGGTTTGAAATTATTTTTCCCATCGCAGTCATTGGACTACTTTTGCAATATTACATTAATAATATGAAACTGTTTGCAGGTTCTTGGCAGTTCTTTTGTATCATGGGGCTTTAATAACACACATGGATTCAATTTAGCCTAGATTACTAATGCAGTTATTTGGAAGTCCATGGTTCTGAAATTTGAACAAAAGTACATATTGTGAAAGCAGCTCATGGTAAAGATTAGAGGAAGAAAAACAAAGTTGATTTATATGAGGGATGAAAAGACTGTTTTGTTGTTAACTGTTTTATCAATGAGGAAATTTATCTTTAATACAACTCTTACATAACCATTAAGAAAGAAAAACACAAAAGGGTAAGAGAAGCAGATGAGGTCTTAGGATATCATGAATAAAGTACATGTTCCAGTCATTTTAATATTATTTCATTTAAGAGATAGAAGAAGAAAAACCTGAGTTTCACCAACTGAGCAGTGAAGATACGATGGCATTCTAGCTGATCATTAAATTATCACATTCTGTCTGTTGCCTGAAGATAAAAAAGCAGACCATTGAAAATCCCATTTACCTTTGCAGCATTATTAAATGCTTCAGAGCAGTCAGGTGGAGAAGATCGGTTTTAGGATCCCAAGGCATGCCTCTAAAGTCAGAAATTAACTAGCTAGGCCAACTCTTAGTTTCGTTCCTACAGTTTTGAATTACATTGGCCTGACTTTACAAGCTTCCATGAACTTGACTCCCATGGCTCCAGCTGCTGGGAGGGTCACTGATGTGGTTGCCTCCACCCAACAGTGTTCAAGCTACAGCTTTGTCTAAGAGCACCTAAATACCTGAGGGCAGTCTGAGGACTGGCAGGATAGTGCTGCTTCCTCCTCCACTGTTGATGGTATAAATTATTATCTCAGAGGGGCTCACCAATGAGATGTTGACATGCTACTGCAGTACAAATAGTAGTACTGGAGTGTTTTCCTGCAGGACGTGGCTCACTGTTCAGCACCGAAAGCCAAAAGGAGTGTTCTTATGACCCACACTGCCTGAAGATACAATGACTTGAAATGCTCTTGCATTTAGTAGCTGGTTATTATGTTGATGGAAAAAAAAGAAAAAATCCCTGAATACTTGTGGAGAACAAAAACCTGCCAGTTCTGAAATCAAGTACATAAATTAGTAATTAAAATACTAGACATTTCCAGTGGTGGGTACTCTGGCATACTCATAAATAACTGCTTCATTGGAAAGACCCTCCTATTTCTATTACAGCAGATAGTGACCGGGTTTCATAGACTTCAGCCTTAGCATCTCAACACATGCTTGAGCTTAATAATCTTGTAATTTATCTAGGCTAGAAGGTTCCTATTGTGTGAAAATCACTAGGATAAAATCTCTGTTAGATCAAACAGCAGAGTGCATTTCTTCCAATTATTTAATTATTTGAATAGTCATTGACACAAACATTTTTCTATAGTTTTTAATTGTTTTCTATTCTGTAATGTTTAGAAATGTCCTTAGTAAAGAGGGTGAGGGGAGAGAGAGGAGTCCATTTTCTGAAGAAAGAGCACTACAAAGTAGCAAGTCTCCATTATTGAAGGCCTCACTTGGCAATTTCCCATAGTACAGCGTGGAATGTTGCATACTTTCATAACAACTTGTGATTAAGGTTGCTCAAGGATGATATGTCTGCAAGGATGGCTAAGGAACATTTATAGTGCAGGATTCCAGCTCATTTTCAGAGATAGGCAAAATCCTGCCAAAGCATTTGCACATCCAGCTTTTAAAAGGTTGCGCTACTCTTCTGAAAAAATAACTAATCTATTCAAACTATTATTTTACAGCCTTGATAATTTTCTCTTTTGCTCAATTACAAAAAACAAACATGGTGTGCAAAATTTATTATTTTTAATTATCAGACTCAAATAAGTCGGTTTCTCGTACTGAGAACACTAAATTAAGATATTTTTTATTTATTAATGGGTACATCTTAAATTGCAAATATTTCTGAAGGTAACGCATAGAACAGCACTTCATTTTGAATACATCTTGTTAAAGGGCCAAGGTCTTGTCTATTTCCCATGGGGAAATTGTCACTTCATATTGTGCGCTTCAATTTATAGAAGCGGTAACTCAAGTGAGTCAATGTTTCAATTACAAGGCTTCATACGAGTATCAAAGTACTTTTTCTCTTCTCTCAGTTATCAAGGTTTCAGTCTCAATGGATCTGTGACTTGCTCTACATTGCACTTCCTCTTCTCATATTATAAGTTCTATCCTTCAAAGTCAAAGTTCCTTGTGAGCAAAGTATTTCTAGGTCACAAAAGAAACTGGGATGAAACACATGTGCTATAAGACAGCTCTACTTGACATAATCGGTCCAAGTCAAGCAAGTCAACAGTATCTGTTTAAAAAGAAATCTCTTCACTTGTGTTCCCAGAACTGATAAAATTGCCCTGGACTTCAATCAATCTTTATGACAGTTCCTTTACATAACAGCAAAGAAACAGAATAATTACTAGCAGACACAGTATCTGATACCTAACCTTTGCATTCTGCCCTAGGATCTTACTCTAATTCTAATCATTATTCTCCTCCTCATCCTTAAGGCTCCCTACATTGAAGGGCCCAGCTAAGCATTTCTCTCCATTTGTTTTCTAATAGTCCCCCAAACTATCCTACAGGAATAATAAACTAATACTAATCTCTTCTTGGTGTGCCTGTCCACTGTGGTTTTCAAGATTTGACATCTGTATCTTCTTTTTTTTTTTCTTTAAAGGTCTTTAAATATAAAAACAGATGGGCAAAGTGACACCTGTTTTACCTTGAGTTTCAGTTTTGTGATAGTCATGGTACAGATACTGTACCCATGCAAGTCAGTCATATTTTGATGCAGAAAAAAATGTCATATTACAGTCACATGAGTTCTCATACTCACCCATCCATGATTTTCTGCTCAAGATGTGTCTCTTTCTTTGCTTCAGAATGATGATCTAAAGCTACACAGAATAAAAAAAAGCAAACACCAAACAAGTGATTTCTAATCACTTGGGCAACTCTGAAAGTTTACCAGATGGATAGCCCTGCTTCCATTAATCACTGTTCCCTCCATTTACCTTGGTACAGCAACAGAATTATTAACATAATATAAAAATGGAGAATTATTTGGGGTGCCAAGATATGAAACTTAAAACAGAAGTCAGGGGAAGTGTTCTGCTAACTGCTCAGGAGAATAACATTACGGTAGCAGCCCTTGGTCCCATGGTCGATTGATACCAGTATCTCCAGTGTAAATAAAAGCACTCTGGATCAACCTGCCAGCACTTCTCTCTTGTTTTCCATTTATTTAAATCACTCATTCTAAGAGGTATTTCTGAGCAGCCTAAGTCATACTCTTATCCATACTGACATATGTCCTCTGCATCCCTGTGAGCACAGTGTGCAGGGAAAGCTGTGTGCCCGCTGTAAAGCAGGACTGACAGGTGGAGGTCTGAGGGGAATATGCTCTTTTTGTTGATGCCATGTTTTTGTGTGCTCAAAAAAGGGCAACAGAGCTGGTGAAGAGGCTGAGCACATGTCCTATGAGGAGTGGCTGGGGGGAACCAGAGAAGATGATGCACAGGGGGACCTTATCACTCTCTACATCTGCCTGAGAGGAGGCTGTACCCAGGTGGGGATTGGTCACTCCTCCCAAGTATCACATGATAGGACAAGAGGAAATGGCCTCAAATTGGGCCAGATGAGGTTTAGATTAGGCATTAGGAAGAATTTCTTTACCAAAAGGGTTGTCAAACATTGGAAGAGGCTGCCTAGGGAAATGGTGGAGTCTAATCCTGGACATATTCAAAAGATGTGTAGATGTGGCACATACAGACATGGCTTCATCATGGACTTAACAGTGCTGGGTAAATGGCTGCACTCCTTGATTTAGAGAGCTTTTCATTTTCATGATTCTATGTTTTCTCTCCTTTTTTCCCCCCTATCTGTTCACATGGAGATAAGAAGATATTTTTCCATTTATCTCTTAAGATTCTGAGCTCTACCTCTTCTGGAGTTCAGTGTGCATCTATTTTGGAAGAGAAAAAGTTTTTTTTTATATGCTGGTAATGTACAGCCTTCAATAATAAAATAACGTTTTGGAAAACATTTTCAACCTACTGTTGGATAACAACAATTATACACACACACACACAAAAAAAAAAAAGAAATCCCATTTTTTGACCTGAACATGAAATGGTTTTGTTATGTTGGAGAAATAGCCACAGAGCTTTATATCAGTGGGAGTGCATCCAGAAAAATAGCACAATAGGATAGAATAGAAAAATAAGTGCAGATCACATGAATCATTGCAGCTCAAGTGCTAAATATCTAATTTTCTCTAATTTTCATCTCATTTTACTTGGATTTGTTTAATTTTATGATTTTTTTTCAATAAAGATATGAAGAATTCTTACTTTAAGATTTACTATTATGTGTCTAGGTTAAGTATTAATGAATGAGTTTCTTTAAAATGTGTTTTTATTTCAGTCAAAAATTCAATTCAGGAACAAAAAAAATGTTTGTAATCACTGTTGTGGCTTAAAAAGTTCAATAGCCCTCAACACAACAAAACTAATCAAGATCCAAAAAAAACTCCCACTAACCCAATTCCTCCTCCAAAAGCCTGCTTACTGGTTATGCACTGTATTTTTATTACAAGAGAAAGAAGTCGCCTTAATATCCTCTGTTGATTATATAAATTTATAATAGACTATATAAATAATGAATTAAAATGATGACAAGGAATAACTACATATTGTGGTTGCTTTCATCCATGTGAACACTACTTTAAACCAGATGTTTCAGATCAAAACATTATGCTCATTCTTTCCATTTTCATTCATGCACTAGGGACAATAGGATATAATTAGAGACCTGTGATCATTTTTAAAACCTTACAATTCTAAGCCACAATTTCATAACAAAATAGATTTATTTTCTTTAGCAATCCTATCTTTTGCTGCACTGTTAAGCACTTTTCATGCTCAATTTCCATTTTGTTCCCTTAATCTGACTGTCAGGAAGCCTCTATTATTCTTCTACCACACTGTATGAGCTGAAATGGATTTTCTTTAAACAACTGTGTGTCCTATAGGTGTGTGTATTGCTGAGGTTCCGTGACACTTATGAAGTAAATTGACTCAGATACTGTAATGTCACCCAAAAGACCAACTGCAAACCCCCAATTTTGTCTGGGATCATTCAGCACACTTGTGTGAAAAGAAGACCACTCCTTTTAGGTACCAGCACTTTCTAAGTGCATAAGAGCAAAAGGAATGTTCTCGGTCACTCAGCCACTTGACCTTTATCAGATAGACTGGACTACCTCATTTGCCTCATCCTTCAGAGCATGAGCCTCTATGGATTGCCATTCTCCTCTAGAGGTTTGCCTCCATAATCTTTTGTTCAGAAAGTACTTACAAGTTTGAAGATTATCATCTAGTCTTTTCTAGTGTTTTCCTTAGCTCCAACACGTCATCGCCTCCATTTGAATCTAAACACAGTACATGGAAAGAGACATAAGATGTTATTATCATTATTATCATTAGACATTATATTAGTGTAGGACTGCAATTCTGTGCCTAATATTATCCACAGCCACATCATCCTTTTCACATTACAGTAGTTACTGCTTATTTGTGTGGCACAAGGGATGCTCCTGCTCTGCAATCACAATGAACATTCAATGGCTTAATGGATGTGGCAAAGAGTAGAAGTCCATTTAGTGTCAGGCAACTTCTCATGAGTAAACAGGCATTTCAGGGAAGTGACTATCTCCATATTTTCTCAGAAGTCCCTTCACATCTGAAGAAGGCAACTTTATTGGCTGCTGCAGTTGTGATTGTGAAAGCTGCACACTACTCTGCACAGCTAAACTATCCCCATATATATTTGCCTAATCTGTGTCACAAAACCTAGTATTTTGCCTCAGGATATTTTTCTTCATAGTTTGAGGAAAAAGACTGTCTGAAGTTCACTGCTTCACCCACCGTTGCTTTCTTTTTCTTTCCCTAAAGTTTTAAGGAAAAGAGTATAAGAGTCACCTTTTAAGTTCAGCACCAAAGCTCCTCTTTTCCTTCCTCCACCAGGGTCCTGTCGTTGCTGATTCTACAGCATTTTTGGCTTTTTGTATAATTCAGTGCTGTTATGCCCAGAAGCCTATTGTTGTGACTAATAGCAGGTAATCACCTTCACCACCAAATCACAGAGATCTAGAGGCACCTGGGGCAGAAATTGCTGTCAGCCCATATTTTGCATACAGATACAACCCCTCATTTCTACTCAAACTAAATATAAGTGTGAATTCAATTAGGCACAATCTGAACTATAAAGGATTGGGGGTGGAGGGGGTGGGGGTGGACCCCAAACTGTCATTCCCATTGTGGATGTTCCAGCTAAGCATCCCAGCAAGGACTAGACAAAAACATATTCTACTTGACAATCCAACCATAAAGTCGTGAAGTTGTGGTGTTATTGAAAATATTTTAGTGCAGTAACTCAGGGAAGAAGGCTACGCCTTGATTACTATATGTGAATACTTTAAATCACAGAAGTGTAAGTTCAATCTAATTTAAATCCCTTGCACATTTATTAGACTACTGAATTTCTATTGAAATACAGAGAGAAAATGTCCCTTATGCCATATCATCTGTACAAAACAAATTACACTGGAGGTGGTTCGGTGTATAAATCTCAATTTATTAATATTACATTACTAACTCAATTTAAGCAATCAATTTCCCCCCATTTCCAGAATACAAGAACTTCAAATACAGTAGTATTTGTACAAGATTAACAATTTAGGATAATTCCAATATCCTTAATCATGTTGAACAACAATTTGCTTTGCCAGTAGACTGAGTTAGTATTTGCTGAGAAAATTATTACCCAACAGTGGAAAAAACATCAGAATACTATTTTTAATAAAATCTAAATTAAAAAAAATAGGAGAGAGAAGAAGGATATATAGTGTAACTATTATAAGAAATATTAATATAATAAAATGGTAGTAGTGTTCCTCGTATGTCTGTTAGATAGATAGCAGCAATTCAACATGCACAAGATGATTCCATTTTCACAGAGCTCTAGCACCCTGTTTTTAACCTTTATTGCTGAACAATTACAGCTATTTGTTTTCTACATGAAGACTGAGTCCTTAAAAAGCAAAGAAAAATTGTGTCCTGTAAGCCTGGATGTAAAGTTGCCACCAGAGGTGAAACAGGATTTTCCCTGCAATAAGGACAGCAGGAACAGGGTCAGTGTAGGAGGCTGAATGAAGTTCAAACCGTAAGCTTTATTTTTCAAGCTCTGTTTAGAAGTGTTTATGAAAGCTTGAACTGTCAAACCAGCTGGGTCTCCCTCCTCAGTTCCTTGCTTTTGTTACTTGCAGAAGAACTAAATGATAGTTCTCAACTGATACTTGCATAACAAACCTTAATGAGACTGAAGAAGTATTATTAGTTAGGAGGAGATTATAACTGGAAACTGGTACACCTTAATTAAAAAAAAAAACCTGCTCACAATCACTGTACATAGCACATTCTTTGAGAAGGGCACAATGAAATATCCCATCGTCTGAGGGCCTTGCAATGGTCCACAGACCTCTTTTGAACAGTACAGACAATTTTCACAGCAAGTGAGATTTGTGAATATAAATGTGTCGATTTCTTCAAAAACAGTCTATCCAAAAAAAGGGTAGTCATCTATGTCAAAACAGAAAACAATCAAGGTTTAATAATATTTAGGAAGTTATATTCTTTCCTGTAGATGGCTGTTTAAAAATAGGATAGCCATATGTCAAGTTCTCTATATTTGAAATTATTAGCAACCTAAGATTCTTTCTAATTATGCAGGTAACTAAATAATAAGCAAAAAAAACTTTTAGAAAACAGATGTGCCTTGCCACTCTGAAGAAGCAGAGCTAATAAAAGTATGTTTTTCCTTTACCAATTAATATTGTAACATTTATAAATCTAGCAAAACTGTTCTTTTCCAAAATTATTTAGAAAGGTAAAAAGAAAAGCCTTAAATACTTCCCTCACATTGCATATTCTCACTGCATTCAGAAAATGAAGGCCAAGGGAAAAACTGAAAATGCCAACATGAAAAATATATGCATTTCTATTTTAGGAGTTGAAGAAAGCGCTAATCTTTACTATAGTCTTTCCAAAAGAAATTGAAGCCATGGAAGCTGCAACAAAAGGACATTAAATTAAGAAATTGAGCACTACAATAAGTTCTGTCTTAATCCTACCCCCTTTAAGTTGTTATTATGATCCAGACATTCAGTCAGTCTTGTCCTCTTTTTCTCCTTCTTGCAAACACTGTCCTACCTTTGGGAGGCACTCAGGAATGTGTTAACACGTAGACTTAGCATTCTTGCATTTAGTACTCTTGCATTTTCATATATTCAAATACTTGACTTTTGATATTTTTTTTTTTAAGAAGACACAGGACAATAAGCTTTTTAATCAGGAAATCCATCAAGGACTTCCTTTAAGAGCTTAGAAATGATTGCCTCAGCTTTAAAGGATCACTTTCCCTCCAGAAATTCTATAGCTAGCAATCTGAAGAATTATCCCTGGTATAAGGGATAGAAGAAGAAGACTTTATTGCTCAAAGAAGATTTTACCAGATCATCTTTGGGTAGATGAAAACTAAACTAGATCTTCATGGGTATTCTTCTCACTATGAAGTTGTAACTAAGTCCTGCAAATGCAGGTACCATGCCAGGTACTACATGCACAGTAGCAAAAATTTGAAGTACTGTGGCTACTGCCTTGCTCTGGGGAACATAGAGAAGAACAAAAATATATTCCTGCTTACTTTGCAGACCTCGACTGATCAGTCATGCCTCTGGAGCAATTCTTCCAGGACTGGTTTAATGCACTTCATGGAATCATGTAGATTGAAAAAAGATCTTTAAGATCAAGCACAACCATTAATCCAGCACGGCCAAGTCCATCACTAATCCATGTCTCTACACACCCTATCTACGTATATTTAGAACGCTTCCAGGGACAGTGATTTCACCACTTCCCTGGGCAGCCTGTTGCAATGTATGATGACCCTTTCTGTAAAGAAATTTTTCCTAATATCCATTCTAAATCTCCTCTGGTGCAACTTGAGACCATCTCCTCTTGTCTTATGACTTGTTACCTGGGAGAAAAGAGTGACCCCACCTGTCCACAACCTCCTTTCCCCAACCCTCTGCAGCTAAAGCAAGCAGCAGAGAACCAAAGGATAGGAGCAGCAAACTGAAGCTGTGATGCTCTACCAGGTTGCTTTGGAAGTCTGTAGAGCCCTAATTAACCAGCATGGATGAAGCAACTCCAGTGCCAGCTTGCTGGTGGTGCACAATTGCAGCGGTATTCTGCAAACCCTTTTCCTGTCAATTGCCATTACGGAAACCATGCTCTGGTGGAGGGTGGTCTCAAACTTTGCATGCAAAAGAAGAGGAAGGAGCAGTTGTGCTGTACTGAGCTCACCAGCATAACCTGAAAATGTTACTTCTTAATTCTGCAAGCAGAATTTGGCTGTTTTTACCCTTTAGCAGTGCTGCACTGGCAAGGCGTGCAAGGCCAGGATCCTGCAGAGCTCTGATATGCTCAAGGTTGCTCAGGCTTGTATTCTTTGCTGATGGCAATTGTAATACATTACTAAGTTAATTGATGTACTGTCAGTGAGATTCATTTGCCTATCATTCTTTCAAGGATTCCACTTATTTGCTGCTGCTGTAGATGATGAAGCTGCACTAGCACCACAGTCAGACCGAGTACAAAACACAGTTATATGCTAAGCAGTCAGATGAGGGTGATTGAATGGGCACTTGAAAGGCTGAAGGCAAGATGTCACTAGTCCCCAGTTTGGAGGTAATGACTGAAAACATTGTAAATAAGTCTCACTGGCTACCTCTCAGCAGCACAGACAAAAGTGAGTATTTTTGTAAAGTGTGTGTCCTGCACACTGATTTTCTTTACTGATTTGTCCAACTGGAAATCAACGCAACCAGCAATACCAGCCCAGCTGCAAAGCAGGCAGTCGGTGCTGAACACCATACGTGCACATATCCAATAACAGGATTTAGATGTTGTGTGCACATCTTGTCTTGTGCTTTGCCATGGGATATATTAAATCTGCATGTTACAAGAGTGTAAGTCCACACACATTCTAAATTCCTGGGGTGCTGTGCAAACCATGATCCTGTAAAGCTTAATAGGTTTCAGGCAATAGATGTGACATTTAGTTACATCAGAAGTCTCAAAATTAATTTCTACATGTAATTCAATATTACCCCAAAACTTTACTAAAAGATTTTGGCTCAATCACATCTTGTGAATTTCCTCATAGATATGCTAAAGACAATTAGTTAACAGAAGCAAAGCTAAGCACTTAATATATTAAAGAACCATGGAAAAGGAAGTCCAGACAAACTAGTTGCTCACTAGCAGCAAAAATACAAGCTCATGGTAATCATCATTTAAGATGAACATGCAAACAAAATTTCACATCCCAAGAACAGCTACAAGCAAAGATATCTTAAAAGCTCAACTGTATTTTGCTGGGATTCAGACAAAATCATGCATTCCAAACTCTTCTTGAAATAAACCAAGCACTTCCTTTTTAATTATAATCACAATACAAACAAAAGAAATTAGCACAAATGCAGAGGTAATTTGGCACTGCACTGATGCCATGGATCAACAGCACAGAGAAGAACATCTGTCAGAAAGAAGTGTCATATTCTATTCCTTCCAAAAAAAAATTGTAAGAGAAACATAACACTATTCTAAGATGTTCTTTTTGGGGCAAAATATGAATTTTGATAAATTTCTCTGCTGTGGAGAAAAGCATACCTATAGGGCCACTTGCAATATTTTTTAACAAGATATACTAAAACAGAACTACTGAAATGCAAAAACCAGGGAGGGGTTGGGAGAAGAGTGAAGCTAGCACCTCAGAAAGATAAAGAACAAGTGACAAAAAGACAAGATATGACATTTTCTTACTATATCCAATTATAGGTAACCACTAGACAGTGTCCAGAACTGCAGAAGCATTTGACCCAAACTATTGGTTTACAAAGTGACCTTTAAAAATTTTGATTTTTCTCTTCTCCTAAAGGCAATGCCTCAAAAAGTTACTTATCCAGCCACAGCATGTGCTTTCTGAGAGCAATGTATCTATGAAAGTCTGTCTTCCTTACGGTAGATAAAAATGCGAAAAGCCCTCCAAAATATACATAAGTCTGAAGAAAACAATCAGCAGTTAATCTGGGTATCCTTTTTTAATGCATCACAATGAATTCCAAGTGTGAGATTACAAGGAAAATGGTTTACACTAACATGCTGCTTCTACATACAACCTTACAGAGAAAAGAGTTCTTCTCCATTCTAAATTACATCATATATAGAGAATTCTTACAAATACTTCAGATGTTTCATTTTGCAGTACACTAAAATGAGTGACACCATCTACCTAATGTGCTGGTACACAGCAGTCTGACATGAATAACCTGTGGATAATGCCAGGAATCCACATTTATCTGCAGGCTCCATTAAAAACAAACAAACTAAAATGTAGATTTGTTTGTTTGTTTGTTTTAGGGAATTATGGAGGGCACTACTCTACACAGTATTCCTTGCCTTGCATTCCCAAGGATCCTGTATGTGGTGAAGGCAATGCTAGAAGAATATTCTCTCCAAAAATTCTAGCCTGAAGAAGGACTGTGAGACCTGACTTGAAGCAGTTATTATTTCTCCACAGACAGCCCTGACTTTCTGAAGATCTTGGGGAAATAGTTGTGTATCTATATAGCTTTGCTACTGAAAAGAAAAAAAAAAACCTTCAATCTCCTCATGTGATGACAAAGTAGAGCTGATTTCCATAGAGGGATCATTCTGTCCAAACACTTCTGAGTTTTATAACAGGAGGAGTCAATCAAAACAAAAGCCTTGTGTAGAAGTACGCATGTATTAGACATCACACTTCAGACTTAACACTTTTAGTTGTAACAGGGCACCAGGATAAAAATAAGGATATCTGCACTTTATAATACTACATTCTTCCCATACACAACAGCATTCACTAATTAACATTCTGATAAATGTCACATCCCTCTCACTGGGACTCCAGATTCACACCAGTGTATTGGTGTGGCTCTGAAAAATAGATAACCTGCCTACTGAAGACCTCCATTACAGTCCTGCACTAGGGACAGCACTAGATTATCCTTATTTACCCACAAGGGAGGAAAAACTGGGTGATATGATCTGATAGGTCAGAATAGGATTTGATTGCAACAGATCTGGCTTTAATTTTCCTGACACAGTGTTGAGTGCTAACTGATTTATAAAATGAATAGCACCCGCTGAGTAACTGCTCTGGTTTATTTAAAGTATTACATAAAGAGCCTTGCTTTAGGACAGATTAGATACAGAAATGTCTGAGCTTTTAGCAGTTTGACCTCTCAAGTAGAATCAAATCCCAAGGTTTCCCACACTATGTATGGGGAACATAAAAAGTCTCTACAGAATGGGGCAATGACTTCAAACTAGTCCATGTAAAATGCTAACAATATCTATGTACTGCTTCCCTTGCCCCAGGCCACCAAACCCTGAGCTGGGCTCACTTTGTGCCTGACCTTGACCTATGCCAGCCCCACATCCTCCCCAGGAGTCAAAGCACACAACTGCCCACAAGGACCTGATGAGCTTTTCCTCTCAGACAGGTGCTGGTTCTACCAATGCCAAGAGCGGTTTCCTTATGTTAAAGATGACTTTCTAGTAACCTCAGTTCAGGAAACTGCAGAACGAGCTCAGTTGCTCTTCCAGAGCCAGAAAGAGCATGATGCTGTTATATATTTCTTAAAAACTGTTAAGACATAATTTCTAAATCTGTGATTTGACTATCCCTCAATATCTTTTCTGACTGCCAAGAAAGGGCTCTAAACCAACAATATGCCCATTGATTTTTGTTTCAATACAATGTCCCTGCCTTTCTGCATACCAAATATCTGCAAGTAGAGTAAAGACATGGATAATAAAGACAAACTGGAAAACAAACATCTTTGGCAGCAAGTAGCAACATAAATAAATATAGAAAAGGACAGCAAGCTCCCAAAATAGCTGTCAAATTATAAAAGCAAGTAACTGGTTCTTCTATTAACTGAAGCTTCCTTTGTCCTACATGAGCCTCTAACAGTATCCAGAGACTCAGGGCTTGCTACCACCCTACAGCTACAGGTCAGAATAAAAAGGAGACTAAAACAAAGAAAATCCACCTTCAAAGCCTTCAGAGGTTGCAAGCAGCTTCTGGATGGATCCCTGCCCCAGCAAGGAGCCTGCAGAGTATACCTGGCTGAAAATGGGGGAACACTTGCTTTAGGATGGGCAAGTAAAATCATTCATGTCCTATCAAATAAAGAGATAAAATCTTAAAGAAACTACTTAGATGCTTTGTTGCTTTGCAAATATGCATTCTGCAAGGCCAAAGACTAAATTTGCACATTTCTAGACAAGACTTCTTATATCTGACTCTTTAGACATGGACTGTTGATCAAATCTGAAATTAAGTGATCCTAGCCATACCTAGACTTCTCTGAGCAATTTAGACAGCAAGGAGGTCTCACTGAAGCTCATGACTCACCATTAGGCACTACAACCCAATTATAGCATAATCAGTTGTAATGAATACAGTTTTGTTTTTTAGACACTGCACTGCAATATTTAAACACTGAATTAGCAAGAAATCTAATCATAATCATCCATGTCATCATTGTGTCCTACTTCTCAGACCTGGCTGAGAACCTTCTTCTCTTGATAGCTCTGCTACAGATATCAGAATTAGAAGGAAGATATGTTAATTCTCACTGAAGATCATGTACTTAGTGCAAAACCAAATTAATAGTTCAAATTTGATTAAGAATACACCTTTATAAGCTCTACAGCAAACTACTTGGGAAGGACTTCTCATTTGAACTGTTAATTTGCAGTACTCTTCAGAAAAATGATAACTTTCTATTCTCTTAACAAGCAGACAGTCTCACAAGATCTGACTTCAGGTCATACAAAAGATGATATATTTTACTCCTTGTCCTGTAGGATTGGGATAGATTGAATCATCTGCATGCTATTTCTATACCTGCCTGACAGAACTGTCACTAAGTACTAATCAATTACACCTTGCAAATGTGCGGGAACTCAGCACTTCTGTACAAAGAATCATTATGATTACGCAGAAGCTTTAAAACTCTTTAAAATATGCATCACCTCTTGGGGCATCATGCAGGAACTCACATATCTTCTAATTTTTACTTAATACCTACTTATCACCTCTTTTGTGTATTTAGCTTACTTATATACTCAACTAGCTTATACATACTTATGCATAACCTATACAGTTCACTTACTTATACATAACTAAAAACTTTTACATCTTACTCACTATCTTATACATGTTACTCTAATTATACATTTTACTCTATTTTTACCTAACACAGTACATACACATTTTACTTACTTACCCCAGCACTTCTACCTAACACAGTATTTATACATTTTACCTTACTTATACCTTCTACAACTTATCCATAATACAGCATGTATACATTTTGCAACTGCTGTACATGAAATTACACATTACTTGATTGGTCCCTTTACTTTGTCCGAGAGCTCCACACACGCTTTTCAGAAAATAAGATTGGTTCCTAATTCAGTGCAGCACAGTCTTCATTATCTATTCCTTTCTGTCTTGGTATTTTAGCCTTTCAGCTTCTCCTTTCCCAATTCTTTTTCAATTTAGCACAGTTTACCTTTCAGTCCTTGATGCTCCAGATCCAGGCAAACAGAATCAAGACAATGGCAGCAACAAAACCCATCCAGTGATCAGCAGCCAAGATAGTCCAAGAAATCCAAACAACCAAACAGCAAACTGATACAAGCCAATAGGAGCCTCTCTGAACCTTCTGGCTGGGCTTAAAAACCCTCCAGGAGCTGATCTGTTACCCCTGAAGGTGGATGGCCAGGTGAAGCTGGTGAGGGGAATTCCAGCCTGGTCTCACTCTGAGGGCTCCAATAGGCATAATTACAATGGTTTGGCTGGGGCATACTACCATGATCCAAAACACCTTACAACACAAAGGTATTGTGAAGAAGGCTTAAATTAGCTCTGTTTCCAGTGAACAAATGACTACTAGAAACATGCAATCAAAATTGTGCTCATAGCTGTTTACAGAGCTGGCAGCTTGTCTGCAAGATGACTAACTTCTAAATTAACTATGCTCATTTAATAAATAACTATCAACTGCCTATTTCTAAGTGGTTTATAGCTAATTAACTCAGTCAACAGACAGATATATCTGGGGTATCTTTTTATTAAAGCAACTAATGGCAATCACCAAGTCTGCTTGCAGAGTAAAATTCCTCCCATACTACCATTGTCAATATTTAATTCCCAAATGAAACAACAGCCATAAAATGCAGTTCTGTACCCATCGATCCTGAAAGGTATTTGACAGAGTCCAAATTCCAGGAATTAAAGGTGTCAGAGTAAAACAAAAGAGCAGCCAGTGATGTCTAGGCAGTCACAGATCATAGTCTGGGGTTTATTCTGCAGTCATAAGATTTCTGAAAAAAAAATGTGCATCAGAGGAGCTCAACAGACAAGCAGCAGTGAAAGTTAAATTTGGTAAAATCCCATGAACCTTCCTCTAAAGGGTTTTCTTTCAAGAAAAAGCAACAGTTGATTTATCTCATTTAGACAACATGCTGGAGCCAATTGAAAAGTGTTTTGAGCACACAAGACAACCATAGTGAGGTTTTTTCACCCCCTAGGATAGGCCAACCAAATGTTATCTTACGAGTTCATTCTTAGGGTTTACTTGCCTCTACAAGGTCACACTTTATAACTAGTGATAATTGGAATTTTGCAAGTGCTCCATCTATGGAAGCATTCAGAACTGTACAGGTTTTAATGTTGGCACAGCTTTATCTATCAAGTTTCTTCCAAAAGAAAAAGACAGACTTTCATATGCTGCCTTCCTCCAAGCTACATTTAACTGTGATCACTGACCTGATTTAAGGATGCAGAGGCTAGACAACCATTTCACACAGAACTATGCCTTCAGCCAGTGAGCTGAACATACTGGACACCACAGGTGTGATAAGCTAAGTACCTACACTATCCATCCATGTCCTGACCCTCGGGGGCATTCACACTGTGCAGTCACATAACCTTCCAAACCATTTCTGGGATGTAGAGGCATCTGAAATCAGCAGATCAGGGGCACACGCTTCCTTACAGCAGGTCCCACGTGCTCATGCTGAAGTGCCAAGAGTACTTCAAATCTACAGAAGAGGAAGACACAGGATTCAGAGGCAGCTCTGGCTGCCAACAGGACAGGTTGCACTGCAGCAGCATCCAAGAACCCCTGAAGACCACTTGTGATACTGAACACGAAAGAGAAAACTGCGGTCTGGAAGAACTCTGAATGGAAGTACAGCCACAAATTACAATAGCTTGACATAAATACTTATTTAGAAAACCAAGACTCTACCTCACATTTTGCTTTCCTCATGGTATATAAGCATGTTTAACACACCCTCAAGGTCTTCAGACCTGATGCTGCCAACACACTATTATTCCTCTGTATAGTCTCACTTGACTGACTCCAAGCCTACAAGGTAGCATTCGGCCACATTGCACAGAACTCAGGAGGAGATAAAAGACTTACCTGGGAAGCATCTTGCTCTTTTTAATCTCCTTCTGGGACCTGATCTAACAAAGTGATATTTACTGAAATACATCTACTAACCCAGAGCAATTACTTGGTTTGTAATAGCAACCTAGCCTTGAAGTGCTGCCTTCCTTTATGTTTAGAACATGCAGAAGGTGACTGGTGCTTGACCATATAATATACCTGCACATCCAGCATCCAAAGAAATTGTTTCAAAGAAACTAGTAGAGGAAACTAGTCCATTGACTTTTCCAGTTTAAGTCAAGGAGTCAAGACACTACAGAAGCTGAGGGGGAATATTGAAATACTGAAGCACAGAGATGTTACAGAAGTTGAAGAAAAAAGATACCAGGATATTGTTAGAAAGGTTATAATCAATTTATAGAAATACTATGTAGGCCATCATTTTTATAATACTCAAAAGTACCTTATTTTTTACTCTGATTTGTAGTACTTGAACCAGCCCCAACCTTCTCCTTCACTAGCACTGTCCTAACCTGGTAATAGATACAGTCTAAAACAATTACAGGGAAAGAATTTAACCTTTATATGGATAAATCGAGGCTCCAAGTAATCCACAGCATGATAAGCAAGGAGTTGTGTTGCTCTCACACTGCATCTTAAGCCTGTTCAATGATAACATTGACCATAAAGGAAAGTTGCAGCCTCTTCATTCTAAGGTACCCCAAAGACTGTTTTGACCTCAAAACCATCAGGGGTTAAGAGAGTGAATAAAGGTGGTGTAATACTGAAGCCTACTTTGCCCTCTAAAGTCTTATAATGCTCTTCTGGAAAAGACAGGGCAAAACTTTCCTCCGTGGATTTTTTTTTTCTTTGTTTGTTTTGAGGGTTTTGTTTGTTTTTTTATTTTCTTTTCTTCAGTGACTTGGATAAAACTGACATGGTGCAACACAAAATAGTCCAGAACAGTGCTTCATGCCTCTCTAGGAGCCCAAAATTCATACAGTTTCAAGCAGTGGAGGGACGAAGACAGCACGCCGAAATTAAGTAGCCTGTATAACCTGGCAGTCCAAAGGGACTTGAAAAAGCTTTTCACATCTGCCAATATATCATGGCTCATTGCAGGTGAGCATAAAGAAAACCTTTTAGATATTGTAGCAGCACCTGCAGCAAAACGTTACCCTCCAAATGTGACTCACTCTCACAGTTCCATTCATAACATGTCTTGCGCCTACTGCTCAGCTACACGTGGCTGAGCAGAGCCGGATCACTGCAGAGCCTGCAGTCAGCAAAGGGCAGTGGAAATTATTTTCTTCTCTGAAACTTAGTGAAATGCTTCTATTTTCCTCCTCATTTAGAAACTTCCCTGATACTGATCTCCCACAGTGTTATAACGAACAGAGTAGAAGAGCTAATTTTTTCTTATTTTGTCTAATGCCTTCAGGCTTCTGGAAGATATTAGTCCCTCACACCTCCTTGGTTTAAATTTCACTTCATAATAATAGATATCTTGGAAAATAGTCCCACTCAAGTATTTATTTCACCACGTATTAAGCAATCTGATTTTAAAAGATACAGAGCTCTAGATATAAAACAATTCCTGGCTCCTCAGCAATCAATTGTGAGCATTTTCTTCAATTTAATATTGTCACACTATGTCTACATGCAGCAGCAGAGAGAGAAGAAGTCCAACAGGACTGGATTTTTCCAGAATCTGGAATAGACTTGGTATGGGAGAAAACCCGGAGTGGATTTTCCCAGAGTACAGAATGGACCTGGTAAGGGGGAAAACCGGGACTAGATTTTTCCAGAATCTGGAATAGATTTGGTATGGGGAAAACACAAAATAGATTTACCCGGAGTATGGAATGGATTGGATATGGGGGAAAACCCAGACTGGATTTTTCCCAGCATAGAGAATGGACTCAGTATCAGAGAAAACCCGGACTGGAATTTTCCAGAATCCAAAATGGACTCTGTGTGGGGGAAAAACCCAGGCTGGATTTTCCCAGAATCTGGAATGGACTTGGTATGGGGGGAAACCCAGACTGGATTTTGCCCCAAATATGGAATGGACTCGATATGGGGGAAAACTCGGACTGGATTTTCCCAAGGGTCCAGAATGGAATCGGCAGAGGGGAAAACCTGGACTGGATTTTTCTGGAATCCAGAATAGATGTGTATGGAGGGAAACCCAGACCGTATTTTTCCGGAATCCAGAATGGACTCAGTATGGGGAAAAACCCAGACCAGATTTTTCACAGAGTATGGAATGGACTGGGTATGGGGGAAAACCCAGACTGGATTTTTCCAGAATCCAAAATGGACTCGGTATGGAGGAAAACCCAGACTGGATTTTTCCCAGAGTACAGAATGGACTTGGTATTGGGGGAAACCCGGACTGGATTTTTCCCAGAGTCTGGAATGAACTTGATATGGGGGAAAACCAGCCCATGGCTCAGGGGCCAAGGAGTCCCTTCCCTCAAGACTTTTTCATGCGTAAAAATGCAGAAAGTTTTGACCAGTGCTGCCAAATCCTTATGAAGTTACAACTCCCCCTGGAAATAACAAGTTGCCTCAAAGACTCTGAAATAATTTAGGAAACCCTCTGGGAATGGGGAGCAGCTCCCACTGGCTGTTTGGGATGTGCCCTCCCCACTCTGCTCTTCAGATGGGGAATGAGCCAGTGCTGAGCCCACACACCGGGGACTCTGCTCATCACCTCCAAAGGTTCTTGAGGGTAAAGGAGCCTGAGCATTACTCCTGCCAGCAGCTAAAAGGATTTACAAACTGTTCAGGGCAGTAGTCACCCATCCTCAAGACTTCCAAACTGACCATTGGATAAAAATCAACCTGTTGGCTTTAAAAATATCAAGCCTGTTACAGGGTGGAAGAGTCTGTGCCCTATCACAGTGTCCTAGGTTACAGTGAAAGATGTAACAAAAGTATGTATTCTCTTATCATTTTCACCAGCTGTTACAGTGGGTGGGGCAGTGCTTGTTATCTCCTACCATGACTCACCCCTGATAACTCTGGCTGAGAGCCATCTCTGTTTAATGGGCAATTAAGCACTCATTGCATGACTCATAGAACTGCATCATTCCATTGGGAGATGCTCCACCTGGGGGAGGAGCCAAGCATTCCCATCTTGATATAATCTGGGGTTTGGAACACAAGTCAGCCCATACCTACTGGATTCCCAGATCATAAGAGCTACATAACCACCACTAGACCTTCAGAGGAGGATGAGACTCTGCCACAGGATCACTGCTTCAACAGAACTATCTATCACTTCAAAGAGGACTGCAGCCACCCCTTAATTGGACTGCTACCACCACCCTGCCTGACAGGGTGTCATGTCATATCCTGACTCTGTCAGGTTAAGCTAATATTTCTTTATTATTGTCTTGTTATATATACCAATAGAGAACTGTTATTCCTGTTTCTCATATAATTGCCCCAAAGCCCCTCAATTTCAAAATTATAGTAATTTGGAGGGAAGGGGCTTACATTTTCCATTCCAAGGGAGGCTCCTGCTTTCCTTAGCAAACACTTGTCTTTCAAACCAAGACACATGGGGAACAGGATGCCCTCCCTGCACAAGTGCTCTCTCAGAAAGGCAGGACACAAACCCTGGTCTCCTGCCTTACTGCTTTTTTATCTTTTGGATGAGATCTTCCCAAGATTCCTACACAGTGTGCCTGTAAATGGAACTGCTCCACAAGAACTAATCCCACCACATTAGGGGCTGTAAATCTATTATATCTTTTGGCAAATACGAATGATACAAGCTGAGAAACTTGCTAATATTATAAGATTCCAACAACATGTTCAGATATAATAGTGGGAAAAAAAAAAAAAAAGGTATCACCAAAAAAGCACCTTACAGACGTTCTGTTCCCCAGGACCCACTGTCTGGCTGCAGCACGGTGTAAAATTTGAGCAGACACATGCACAGCGAAAGTCAAACCAGACTGGATTTTTCCCTAGAATCCAGAATGGACTTGGTATGGGGGGAAAACCCAGACCGGATTTTTCCATGAGTATGGAATGGATTTGGTATGGGGGAAAACCTGGACCAGATTTTCCCTGGAATCAGGAATGGACTCGGTATGGGGGAAAACCTGGACCAGATTTTCCCTGGAATCAGGAATGGAGTCGGTATGGGGGAAAATTCGGACTGGATTTTTCCAGAATCGAGAATGGACCTGGTATGGGGGAAAACCCAGACTGGATTTTTCTGGAATGGACTTGGTATGGGGGAAAACACATATTAAAGTAAGGACTGGATGTGGCACTCAGTACTGTCACAGTGACAACGTGATGTCCTGTCATAGTCTGAACTTGGCAATCTCAGAGTCTCTTCCCAGCTGATGGATTCTGTGAGTTACAGTGCAACCCCTGGGCACATCTGTCCTCACATGGAACCCCTCACATTCTGAATGGAAAGGCAGAAAACACGCTACTTTTTTTTTCCAAAATATAACTTTATTATATATATGCATATACACACACGATATAGAAGTTGAAAGAATGCAAAACAGGGCTGGCCCACAAACTGTTTCAAGTGTACACAGCATACAGGTTTCCAAAAAATCCCCAGCAGCTCCTTACCTGTGTCGTTTCCACGTTTCACGCCAAACCACAATCCAGAGCTCATGGCACTGAGCAACATCGCCATCAAAGGAGTAAATGAAAATAAAGATGAAATATTTCTCAACTCAGTCCAGTGTCAAAAAAAAAGCTTAAAAATGTACAAATTCAGCCTTAAAATGGCTTAGTGCAAATATGAAAATTAACAGCGTATTTTTAAGGTATTTAAATAAGTTTTAATATAACTCTACTGCTTCATTCCTTTACATGCTTTCCCATCAAAAGATCCAACAGTACAGGGGCATTTCCTGTTAAGGGCGGGACAAACTCAGAACCTGGAAACAAACAGCATAAAGTCACTTGTTAAATCATTTATCTATCTCTCACTGAAGTTTGTTAAAAAGGGACAGAGGGTATTTATTAGTGGAAGAGCAAAATATTTATGCTAAAGTCACTTGTGAAATCATTTATCTATCTCTCACTGAAGTTTGTTAAAAAGGGACAGAGGGTATTTATTAGTGGAAGAGCAAAATATTTATGCTTGTAGGGATTCTGGAGCAGGCAGGCAGGGGAGCAAGGGGTCAAGAACCGCTGTCCCTTGTCCTGACATTCAGCACACGTGGCAATTGGTGGTGCAAAGGTCTGTGGGGGCAGAAGGTGGCCCCACCGTCAGAAGGTCTTGTCATCATTGCAGTCGGCTGTCCAGCACCCGAACACCTTGCAGGTGTCGCAGTAGGGCCGCTCCTCACGCTGGCTGCCATGGTGGGCAGAGTGTGGCAGCTCCTCCAGCGCCTGTGCCTGGCAGTCCTTGGTGTTGTGCAGGTCAAAGCAGCCTCAGATGTCGCAGAAGAGACGGGGCTACTTCTTGGACAGGCTCTCCTCCTCACTGCAAGAGCAGCACCAGCACAATTCAGTGCCTCTGTCACAAAGGAGCAAGGCCCATGGCCCTGGACAGTGAGCTTATGGTTACTGAGACTCAAGAAATACCACAGAGTGCAACAAAAAATAGGATACAAACCCCTTCTCCACCACCCCACAATCTCCTACACTCTAATATTTACAAAACAAGTTGCTATTTCTGCAAGTATTTGTGCAGAGACATTTAAAACAAACACATGTAAGATAGGTCCTCTTTTCCCTTAAGAGAGGTGAAGTCATGATATATCAATTAGGTTTTACTTCTAGTTCTCTGCATTGGATTATTCCTTCCCAACACAGCTACAGCCTCTTGGGACCAAAGAGTCTTCTGCACTTGGAAAAAGGCCAGATTCAAGAAGACTGACAACAAACATGTCACAATACATCAGTGTTTGTGATTGATAACTACAGAGCATCATTTGCACCACCGGTTACACCACAGTGTAAAAAGAAGACTGGATTCAACCACTGCTCTCCAGGGAAAGCTCTGTCTGTCCCTCCTGACAGCTGAGATCAGGCTGGTGCATTGTGCAGCTGCCAACCCACTCTACCAACAGGTCCCAAAACCAGAGCTGAGGTTTCCTTTAGGATTTGTACCTGTCATAGTTATTTATCTCCTCTTTGTTGCCATTGATGGCTGCTTCACACATTCTTTGTATCTTCAAGTTCAATTCTTCATTTCTCCTTTGCAGATCCACTATCACTGAATTCAGGAAGTCGATCTATGAGAGCCAAGGACAAGGTCAGTTAGAGGGGCAGGGGGATGGCACCTCTCCCAGCCCCGGGGTTCAGTGCTGCTGAATGTAACCAAGGAGCACATGGCAAATTTACAGGGAAGCAAAGAAGTGGAACCAACCCCACCCTGGTGGAAGGAATGGTTACCATCAGCAGGTGAATTCAGGGAAGCAGAAAACCAAAAAAAAGATTGGTGGTTAGTGTATGTTCATGGCAGTTCTGATGGCTGCACTGCTGGAAGGACATTTTTAAATCACTGTGACTGACATTCATGATCTAACAAAGGCTTTATTGTGAGCAGAAGGTGATTCTATTCTAACCATCTTTTTTAGGCATTTGTTGGCACAAGCCCCTGTGAAGCAGCACTTCATGAGGTCCCTATGACTGTCCAAACTCTGAATCACATCTTCCTGGCCCCAAGCATGTGCCAGCTGAGCACCTTCCTTCTCCATTGCTGCCAACCAACCCTTGTTCTGAGTCCAGTTCTGCAGTTAGGAAGAAGCCAAGGCCAACATTTTCAGCTGCAGAAGCTTAGAGGTACCAAGGAGCTCAGGGAGGCCATTTCTCCAAGATGGCAAGCAGCAGCTTCAGGTGGGCCACAGCTTTTCCTCGTGCACATCCAAGGAACCTTCAGAAAGAAGGCCAAGGAGCAGTGCATGCTCTGCTGGGCTCTACCTCTGACAGGCTGCAGGGCACAACTTGCCACCCTCATTTCCTGCTTGTTTCCTCATATGCCCATAATCTGAACTGTTTCTCCAGTAAAACTCCATCACTTGATTCTTAGTATTTACTGTCACTGACATTTCCCTTCAGAAGCTGAGGGCAACAAGATAAATCTGCCCGTTAAAATCCTGACTGATTAAACCTAGTAAGGACTGTGTTTGGAATATTCTCCTCCCCTACAGCCCCACTGCTGGTTTAGCATGCTCATGTGCACATCCAGTACCTGCTTGTCTCTTGCAATTTCCTCCTGAAGCAGAGTAGCAGCATCACCTGTAAAGAAAAAAAACAAACCAGGTACAATGTGACTGCTGTGGTGGCTCAGTCAGAAATAATGCCACAGTCCTGAGGGCACAGACAGTGGCGTAGCTCTTGCTTTACCTGTGAGGCTTATTGCAGTTAAAGGCTGCTCATTGTTGTCCTTGAGTTTTTGCTCCAAGTTCTTCACCTTTTCCTCAAGTTTCAGTTTGTCAGACTCCAGTGATTTCACCACTGACTGCAGGGTTTTTGCATAAGTGCTTTCTCCACGGAGCACCGTGGTCTGGAAGAGTTGTTTGAGAACACTTGGACCTTCCAGCATCAAGTCAGAGCACCAAGGCCACATCTTGGTGCCTTTCCACAGTATCAGAGTCTACTCATCCCTCGCCATTCTAGCATTAGAGCAACCAGCAATCAGTTGCACTGGCATTTCCCACAAACACCGAGGCAGGAATTGCTCCTGGAAAGAAATCCTGCTTTTCTCAAAGGGGTCTATGCAATCACCAAATTTTCCAAAGCCACAAGCACAAACTGCCAGTTGCAGCCAGACACTGAATTCTGTGAGCTGGTGGCCCTTGTGTCCCAGTGTCACCTCAGAGCTGTCAGTGGCTCAGAGCTGTCAGTGGCTCAGAGCTGTCATAAAATGACAAATGGAACTACAATAATAATAATTAGTCAAAGCTGCTCTTAAGCTGTCAGTGAGATTCCAGCTCTCTCTCCATGAGGCAAAAAAATTCCTCTTGGAGCACAGGTGGAAAGAGGTTTGTGGTTTAATGCACGGCATCTCTGAGAGCTGGGGAAGTGCAGCCACCGGCAGAGCAGCAATAACTGGGATCTTTATTCCCCATGGTACAGCAAAAGCTTTACTACAATGAGATTCCACAGGGAAAATTACTTCATATCAAATGCTTTCAGGTTTTTTGTTTGTGTCCAATGTTACACATCATGAGTCTGCAGTATGTAAAATATTGTTTCTCCAGTGAAGCAGCTCCAATAACGAACAATTAACCTGAATTTTACATTCCATATATAGGATTTGGTGTGTACCAGTTAGGAATAAATACACAGTAGGGACACAGAAATAAACTTCATAAAGCCATCAATGAAAAACAAAAGCAGAATCAAATATTCTATAAACAAAGCCACTTAACACTCCAAGTGTAGTTGTAATTAAATCAAAGAGAATTCTCTTCTAATAAAGATTTTACTATCATCTCGTGCCCTCAGGTGCAGAACTCTCCAACAAACAAATTATTTCAAACTATGCTCCAAGGATTTGCTTTAGTTCCCCTCAGCAATTTAGTAGCAACATTCTGATGTCAAGTTTTGCACATGCCAAACATTTAATTTTGACCTAATATCTGCTTTATAAGTGAGGATACCAGAAAGGTGCTGAAATACAATTTAAAAAAAAAGTAAATGTGCCCACAAAAATTAACACTGAAATACTTACAATTCTTTTTTAAGGTCTTCCACTTTCTTGTTCTTCAGATTTAGAAACTCTTTTGATTTATTGAGTTCCTCTTCATTTTTCAGGTTGTTTTGTGTAAGCATGTCCAACTTAAAGAGATAAAAAACCCTGTCATTTCACCAATGAAACCACACACTTCTCAGGAAACAATACTCAGCCAAATGGGGGCCTGGGCTCCTCCATTTTCCATCTTTAGCCCCTAAATTAACCCAGCCTGTCTGGACTGATGTGTTTGTCCAACAACAAATTTTATGAGACGTTCTGCCTTCAAATAGAGCAGCACAAAGAATTCCAAGTCCACTGGAGAGCAGTTTCCAGGAATCTGATGTCAACACCCCACGGTAAAGCCCAAAACACCTCAGCTCCATCAACTGCTGCAGCACTCAGTACATTTCTTTTTTTTTTTTTTTTTTAATGCAAAGCTTGCTGCTAAAATCAGCTGTTCCCTTGATCTTTATTCCTCTAAGGTAACTCATAAATTCTGCTTTTCCATACCTTATTTTCTGACTCAGGAGGGCTGAATAGTGTGCCTGCACCCACAGGAAATTAATTTCTTGCAGAGATCTTGTTGCATGGGACAAACCTTGGATATGGATTTCCTGAGTCTGTGTCCCCTATGGTAACACCACGAGCTCATGAACCTGATTTGCTTGCATCCAGCCCCCCAGTATATTACATAACAGATAATCTGCAGCCATTCTCATAGCAGTACAGGACCCTGTGGATTTTTTTAATCCAGAAAGGGAACCCCTCCCATATGAATGTCACCACTTCTAATTCTTGAGCCAGCAGATCCTGCTGGGAATCACTCCTGTTCAAGCACTTAGGGCAGCCCAGCTGTTCGCTCCCAGTGCTATGGGAGCTGCAGAAGACCAAAGGGTGAGGGCATCCTCCCCTTCCTCAGGGGAGCAGCACAAAGTGGGGGGAAGGCATGGCCTGGGAACAGAACCCAACAGGAACTGCTGCACCTTGCACTGACACCACGTGCAAAAAACAAAATAACCATGACCATAAAATGACGTCATCACTCTGCACTCATCCAGTAATTTTTCACAGGGGAAAATGACAGAATCCTCTCCTGCCTAATTCAGTTCTCTATAATTCAACAGTTGCTCTCAGAAACCAGGCAAAACTTTTCACAGAAAAGCATTTAATGTGATTACTTCATTCTGCAGCTTCTCATTTGTCTGTCTCGAGTTCTCTAAAGAGGGTAAAGTTTAAACCTTATCTTTGTGAATGGCATCGTTCTCCTTGGTAACCTGCTCCACTGCCTGGAAAACATCTTCTGCCACTTTGGCCACCTGGATATAAAGGGAGATGGGGAAAAAAACCCAATTATTACCAACAGGAACTCTGACAGCAAAAGATCAATACTTTATGCAGAGCTCCATGGTTTGTCAGCTGCTTCCCAGTTAAATAAGGACTTCAGCTGGGAATTTATTTGCATTTTAAAGCTGCATAAAGTATAAAATGAAGTGGACAAGAGACGATTCAATTCCATGTGGAAAAAGATCATAACCTCATGCTCGCGTCACCACTGAGGAATTCCCTCTATTTTAATTACTGGATTTCTCATTACCACCACTATGATTGCTCTCAGACCTCTCACCTCTTTAGGCAGTAGTAACTCAACAGATATTCACTTCCAACAGCCTGGTATATTTTCAGAGAATATGGAATTACAAAACCTCAAAAATTTGGAAAATAATGGAATTAGAGATAAAGCCAATTATTGCATTATTTCAGTGTTGTCCATTATAGCCTCATAAAGGAAGCACCTCACAAAGATATTAAAATACTTAGGCAGGTGTAATCTATAGGATATCTCAATTCCAATTTGCATTCAGCAGGATTTTCTGGGTTTCAAGCCATGCAAACTGAAAATTGAAGTATTTTATAAAGAATTTGTTGGTGGTGAACACAAAACACTTTTGTGAATAAAAAGAACATCAGAATTGTCAATGTCTTTCCCAGTCTCTATCACCGCTCTTATCCAATTACATTTATAGGAGCAGCATATTCTTTTATATTTTTTGGAGTAACTCAGATTTGTAGTTTTTTGCAATTAAACATAAAATTACGCAAAGATCCAATCCAAAAACCTTATCTATTACTGCTTTAGGTTTTAAGGTGCAGAACCCTTCACCAGAAGGAGCTGCTCAATGTCTCCTACCAGATTCAGGGAACACAACTTCCTTTTATTCACAGTTCATGTTGTTTTCTTGCAATATTCAGTGACAACAGAGGCTTTTGTTAGTTAAAAATATTATTTAAAAATTAAAAAGTTTCTTTCAGATTCACATTTGAAAGTTGCAAGAACCCCCAAGTACCATATTGAGAGAGCCCACAACTGCAGTGTGTTATGAGGTGCTGAGTGTGCAGTGAAGTGCAGAGAGGAAATCAGAGGTTAGAGCTCACTATTAGTATAATCAGCCCCAGACTTGACTTTTAACTATGAATTTCAATACCTCTGGGTTTTGCACTGCTGCTCGGGCTTGGAGAGTCTCAATTTCTTACTTTCAAAATCAGATTGTTCATTTGCTCCTGCAGCATCTTTGGCCCTGAGACTCCAGCAATTTGCCTGAGAGGTTACTATTAGCTTGTTCTAAAAGTTTAACTTCCTTACACAGTTTGTAATAATCCCGGGAGAATTTCCCCTTCTCCTTCACTGTTCCCTCCTTACTGATGACCACACTTTCCCGTCCTGCTTATCCCTCGGGCTGTCCAGTGCCTGAAGCAACACAATTCCCTCCTCTTCCATCAGCTGCATCTCATGTTCAAGCTCATCCATCTTCTTGGAGATTGAGCTGTGCAGGCCCTGGAATTCTGCTGCTGAGCTGGATAAGGAAGCAAAGTCACCCTTCAGTCTCTCCATGCTGGAAGCGATCTGCTCTTTCTCTGCACAGACGGTTTCTTTCTCTTTCATTATTGCATTTCAGATTTTTCTTTCTCCTGAACCAGAAGTTTTTTCTCAGCCAGAAATTCTTCACTTTTCTCTCTTAGCTCTTCTACCTCCTTTTCTAAGCAGCTGATGTTCCTTTGAAGTTCCCAAAGTCCCAACAGAAATGATTTCTTGTTCAGTTTTTGAGCTTCCTTTTCTAAGTTAAGTTTTCTTTCATATGAGCAACCTTCCTGTTGAATTTCTGACACTTCTCCTGCAGGTCATCCTTCTCCCTGGTCAGCATCTCCCTGGCAAAGGAGCAGATCTCCAAGGAAGACGACAGGACTTGCTCCAGTGTGCGATGCAGCAGCCAGCTCACCTTCTAATGCTCTTTTGGCATCCTGGGCCTCCTTCAGAAGATTGGAAAGGTCACATTTACAGGCCATTAACTCTAGATTTTCTAGTGTTCTTACTTAGTTCTCCCATCAGGGCTTCAATGGAATCTTGGAGTGTGGCATTCTCTTGAGTCAGAGCATTTTTGGACGAGAGGTCCAGCTCTCATTCTCTCTTCAGATCAGAAATTGCCTTTGCACAAGACTTGTTTTCATCAAGAAGCTCCAAGTATTTTGTCTCCAGTTCCTTCTTCTCTTGGAGAAGAGCTTCATCGTGCTTTTCGAACTGCAATCTTCAGCAATCCATTGCAAGCAATTTACTCAATTTGGTATTGTCACAGTACATTTATACGCAGCAGCAGAGAGAGAAGTATTTTAGATGGGCCAGGGGCTGTCATCACAGGCACTGCTTGATTTCAATTTGCTTGAGCTAAAGTCTCATCCCAGCTGGATCAGAAACTGGTAATTAAAATAGATCAGTTCATCATACCAGGAAATACTGTGAGAGCACTATTTCTTGCTAATAGTTAAGTGCACTTAGTAACTTCAATTAAAAAAAAGGGGACAAATTAAAAACTAGAGCATTTGTCTTGCCTAATCCACAACTCCTATCTCTACTGCATGATGACATAACAACCTGGAAGCCATTTTTCTTTAAGCTTCCTCATCATACCCTATATGGATAAATTAATAAATAAAAGTTACCAGGTTTTTGAAATACTTTTTTTTTAAATGGACAAATGATTAAAGGGTGAGAAAACAACTCATCCAAATACCATATTAACCCCATTGCTAATTAATATCCTTTCCTTAATGAAATGCTGTTTGAAAATTTTGAGAACAGCATATTGCTACAGCAAAAGTGAATTATAACATGTTTTCAGCTAGTTTATTCCTGCTAAAGTAAAAGCATGCACAGCCACAATTGTCAGAGCCACCACAAACAAACCTGCACCTCTGGAAAAAGCTGCAAGAGCTAAAGGTTTCTTAGAGTTACTGTACTGTAGGGAGGCTATCTTAAATGCATGCAGCTACTTTTGATAAGCCTTTAGCTTCTTTTATCAGAGGACCATTAGCCCTCATTTTATTCATAAGATGTAAAGAGGCCAAGGAAGCATAGAAAGATAGAGAAGGAAGACAGATGTACCTTATCGGGAAATAAAGCTACTGCCAGCCCTCCTTGTGTTACTACTGGGTCCCCAGTTCCTTTGCAAACCTTTATCCTGTCTCTAGCTCCCAAATGCTACAGATTTACTGAAAAGTGTCTGGGCAGATATTTGGTACCAAGTTCTTTTGTTAGGACCAGCATACTGATGTCTTTCTGCAAACTTCTTGTAAATCCAATTAACAAAACTAAGAAAGCAACACTGTGTCTGACAGTGGATAGCATGTCCTATTAAAGTGTATTTTATACTATTTACTAATAAAACAGTCATAATGAAAACAGAAAAGCTATACTAATCATTCCTGAGGACAGAGTTGTGTCCAATAGGTTTCAGCCAGGACCATATGCTCCTAGTTATCCCACAGTCCAAAATGTAGCCCTTAAATTGTTATATTGTCACCTGCTTGCTATAAATCCTAAATGCAACTACAAGTTTTACAGTATTTTATTTTTACTCTAGAAAGCAATAGAAAAATAGAATTTTTTTCTAGATTGAAAAATTATATTGCATCTAACACTGTCTCATTTCTCTAAATTTCAAGTGTTACTAATAGTGCATGGAGATAATTTTATGTAAATTGTCTTAACTTGATTCAGGGGCCCATCAAAAACAAATAAAGTTTCATCTATAACTATCATATGCTCCTGATACCCAATTTATCTGAGTTATAAAGGAACATCAAAAGCTTTCCTCCTACTTTCCTGAGGTTTTGTGGGTTGTTGGCTTTGGGTGCGTTGATACATTGTAAAAAATATTTATGTATCTATATAAAATTGACATTATGTCAAAACAACACAAGCATCATCTTCCAAATAAATTCTTTAAAGATATCAGTTGCTAACAAGTACAGACAGACTGTGAAGTCTAATCTTTACAGCAGTATAATACCTCAGTGGGGACCACAGTTGTATCCTCAGGAGCACTGCAAAAAGCCAAAATTAACTCAGCCTAACCTTTTGAAGTTAAGCAGGTAGAGACAAACAGCCCAAAACTCCCCCAATCCTGCCAAATATCAACGTTTGCAGCAGTCACCTCAACATCAGGATTTGTTTTCTAGGCATACACACAAATGCCTATGACCTGATTACTCAGCATCTAGTTATGAGAACCTTGAAAGGCTTTTCACTGGGAATAGAAAAAAAGCTTTGACACCCTGAGAACGAAGTTAAAATTAATGAAATTCATCCAATAACATAAAGGCTGCTTACACTCAAGAGGCACAGAAAATAAAGGTGAAAGGAGCCCAGATATTCCCTCTATCCCCTTCCAACTGTTGCTTATGCTCCCTTTGAGCAGTTATCAGCAACCTGATCAGCATTTAGCTTAACTTTATCCAAAGCTGACCTTGATTATTTTATAGCAAGTCTCTATGAAAGTCCTGCAGCTTCTGGAGGAGCTCCCCCCAAATAACTAGTTGAGGGCTTCAAAGATATGCAACACTCCCCGTGATTTTGCTCTATTCTGAAAAGTGGGGTAGGCACTTATCTGCACAGGAGATTCAAATTTGCAGCTCTAGAGTTTAGCTCACAACCTTAGAAGAGCCCTCAGTAAATGCTTATTTATAAAAACTTGCCATTTTCCCTGCTTAGAAATTATACAGATTTTGCCTTACCAATGCTCAGCCTCACATCTTCAATACCAGGGCTTCTACATCCATAGAGCAATATTTTAAATTTAAGGGGTGGGTGAGTTGTGGTGTGTATATTGATCCCAAAATCAAGGTTTTCATGAATTCTGGCTGCTGGCAAGGCTACTTTGAGGCACCTGTTGCAGCAGTCTGAGATGTCTGTAAAACTTAAAGACTAGAAATTTTTCTCTATTGCCTTATTAGGCTGCTCAGGCTGTTCAGAACTGTAGAAAAGTGCACCTGAACCTTTTTCACTATGGTAATCTATCCTGTGCTCAAAACAGTTCTTGATAATTAACTACTTTCCAAAATTCTGGTGTTTTCAAAACTGCACTTAATATTTCTCATATTGGAAAAAAAAAAACAAAAAAACCAAACCCACTTTTTCATACAAGTATTGTTCATCCCCTTCAAATTTAAAAGTTTCTTTTGCTAGGTACTGTCTCACATTGCAGGTGTCAGATTTTCTCAGATTTTCCAGACATTTGTAGGGACTTCACAAGTCTGCACAGGCAATAGTCTTTTAAGAGATCTTCTTCACACTCAGGTAAGGCTGAGAGGAAAAAACCCTGCAGGTTTACCCTCTCCAAACTGTGTGTCCTCAGTTTTCATGCCAGCAGCATTTATCATTGCCTTTCTTGGGGCATTCTTCGGGGACTCTTATGCTTTCCCTGCAAGTAAAGGATAATCTCCTAATGCACAGTCTCTGCAAAATCATTCTATTTATCCTGGGAACAGTAGCAAAATATGAGAGTTTAAATGTGGCAACACATAAGTGCATCTCTATAAACTCTAGAGAGTTTCACTGCACAGTTGCACAGCTCTCACTGGGAATATTCTTGCCTTTCAGGTTATGAACTGCCTGCTGTGGCCAAGCTGTATAAATCTGAAAGGCTTTGTATTACAGATTATGACAACCCCAGGATATGACCTGTAGACAGCAATATGGGAATTCACTCGGGCTCAAGTTTAGAGATTTGGGGTTTTTTTTCTACTCCTCAAGTTTTCCTACTTCATTAGGGAGAATACAGTGTATTAACCAAATCTGACCCAGTCTTACATCATCTACTCAAAAGTGCCTTTAAAGGAATATATTATAAATATATTTAATTAGAATAGCTCTCCTGCTCTTGCCATAAAAATGCTAAAATGTTGAGACCATTGTAAAGCAAATTATTTTGTGAGTTACAGAACTATTTGGCACTGACATTTTCCTTTTTTCTTGACCTGTCTTATCTTTATACTTACCAAGCTAAGCCAACAGCTGTAGCTATACCTTTGGCAGGGAACACAACCTGGATTTAGATGCCAAGCATATGAATACTTTGCATTTTACTCCATCTCTCTACCGCCCTCAGGAACAGACTCAAGGTCTGCATATGATCTTTTCTGATCAGTTACTTGGCAAGGTCTTTGAGAAAAACTGATCAGTCACAGTAGAGCAGCACCGACTGTAAAAAGAGCTACAGCAAGACTCAGAAAATATAATTAGGTTTGATATCAGTTGCTAAGACTCTCTGCCCAACAGATGATGTCCTACCACATAGCAAAGTTTAACAGCGTCCTCAAGCTTTTATTACCAAAGGAAAATAGTTTAATGCTAAATCTCTTTTAGATCCTGTGCCTGCTTTCAACATAGAAGTTTCTCTTCAGTGGAATCAGTTGGTAAGAGTGAACTCCAGCCACAATTTTCAGTCTTTGAACCAGTGGTAGCTGATTCCTTTCTTAGAATATATCTCTTTTCTTAGAATACATGCCTAACGATACTCAAAGCTGATGTATGCAGTAGAATCCACCTAATCTTATTTGTTTCCAGCCCAAAAGCCTATGAGAAAGTCTGAATCGAAAATGTGAAAGAAAAGAGTAACCAGAATTGCCTTTTTCCTCTCATTTTTTGAATTAGCTTGCCTGACTGGGTTGGTGCACTGTAGAAGAATGTGCAGGCTGGGAGAGAAGCAGTCTTTGTATGTGGAAAGGGTTTGGTGGTAGCTGAAGTAACTGCTCTTTTTTACAAGGACAGACAAGCAATTTGGTGGGAGGCATTTTAAACAGCAGGCCTTTTAAAATAGTTACTATCATTTAAGAACTCATTCAGTTGTAAGAGGTAGAAATTGTACAGCAGAAATGGGATCTGTGCATGCTGTCATGTGAGACTGGTGATACATTCATAAACCCACAGAGAACTGTCTGGCAGCATTGCAGCCACTGGCACAGCCACTCTTTTGCAGCCATAGAGAGCCAGAGGTGCTTTGGATTACCAAATGATATTTCATAGGCACGCTGCAGTGAAGAAGACAGAGAGCATTCCTCTTGTTCCATAAACTTATGGGATCTGTGCCTTCTTAAGGAGTCCATGTATGCATGCAATCCCTTTAAACCAAAAATTTGCATCAGCGCTGACACTAGTTCTTATTGCACACAGCATTTTGAAACGAAGGAACGTAAAGGCTCTGAAGAATTTGATTTGTACTGAGGTATCTAAAGCAGAACCTTTGGAGGGGAGGTCATAAATAAAGCTGGTATTTCATTTCAGCAAGCAATCTATCATCCCTATCATCCCATTGAGTTATAACAGCGTGGAGTGAGTTGTTATTTACGCACACAAACACTTCACGTTGAAGCACGTCAGTAACAAAGGAAGAGACAAGGCCACAAGCAGCCCCTAATAAAGTAACAAGTAAGAAGAAGAGGCATGTAAAGCAGTATTCCATGACAGTAACATCATGCAAGGTCATGCCGAGTAGATAAAAACTCGGAATGACCCAAACAGCCACATACAAGAAGGGTAGGAAATTTTTTTTAAAAAGCTATTAATCTTTCTGAACTACATCAAAATACTTTTGAGGATAATCCTGCAATTGCAATATTCCAAGAGGATAGAGATCTACTAACCGTTCCTAAGCAAATGCTAAAAGTTAAAGAATTTTACATCCCACGTGTCATTTATTACTTGATACAAGAACTATTTTATCTTAAACACCATTAATACAACACTTCCTAACATAACACAGGATAACACTGCTAGTCACCACCCAAAATCAACTTAACAGTGAAAAACACCCATCTAGATATCAACATGATGAAATCTGACATTATTTATTTACAACTTGATATAAACCATTGCAAGATAATGGGTCAGTTTTACAGTCTTTGCTTGGATAAAGCTCCTGTTCCTTTCTAAAAGAGCTCCATCTCCTCAGAAAAGATCAGGCACTTAGATAAGAGGGCAGTATCCCCTCAGTCTGGAGGGACTGAGAGGATACTAAAGAAAGCCTAAAATATATTCAAGCATTTACATGACTCTTTCTACAGCAATAATAAGAACAAATAAAACATATAGACAATAAAATATATAGACTTCTACTGTAAGTAGAAGGAAAATGTACCTACAGGAGTACTTGAACAAAATTTAGTCTCTCATCAATAAAAAGCAACTCCCAAACTCACACTATTGACTGCCTAGAAGATTATCTTGGAAAGCAGTTGCTTGACCTCTTTTTGTCATTAGCCTTCCTGGTGTGTCTCCTCCTGTCTTCCACAAAGCCCAGTGATGCAAGCTGCAGCTCATTGAAAGGATACAGAATTAAATAATAAGAAGAAATAAGTGTAAAATGCAAGAGAACCCAAAGAGATCAAATTACTGTGATCAAAAGAGAATCTATAAAGCAAGAGATGAACTACAGTAATAAGTCATCAATCACAGACCAGGGAAGTATGCATATTTGTAGGAGAGAAATAAACTTTGTTACAAAGAACAAAGAATCTGTGATGTTTTACATAAGCCTGAAGATGAGTGTTACCTGAAGGGTTTCCCAGAAGACCTGTGTGGAGCACCTTGGGAAAATGCTGTGAGAGCTTCAGAAAAACCAAGAGAGAATTGCATGCAAGACTAAACCAACACATGGCAGACATCAGCAAAAGCCCAGCCAGCTACAGCTAGGAAAACATGCCTTATCCACAGGTTATAGAATAAACACAGATGCAGCAAATGAGTCACCAGAGGAAAACAAAAATTTAAATTGGAGGCAAATGAAGCTTTTTGCACATGCATGACAAGAAATCCATTGAGCAAAACTAATTTTATGTCCATGCTGGAGTAGCTGTCTTGCATTTTCGGAAAAAAAAGACTACAATACTAAGAAGGGAAGTATCACATAGCTCAGATTTTAGCAAAAAAAAAATAAAATTAGAATCAAACAGCTCATCCAAATAAAATACTTCTTTTATTCATTTAAAATAAGAATGAGAAGGCTTCTCATGGAGCCTTATGTTCACATATTTTAATTTACACATACTGCAGGTTAAGAAGATACCATGGTCATTCATGCACCTCAGCTGATAGCAGCTCCTTAACCCAAAATGTTACTTTGTTTGAAATGGAAAAGCATGACTGGTGTCATTCCATATTCAGGGGCATACAGAAAATAGTTTCCAAAGGACAGACAGGAGAAAAGGAAGGAAAGGAAGAGGAAGAGGAAGAGGAAGAGGAAGAGGAAGAGGAAGAGGAAGAGGAAGAGGAAGAGGAGGAGGAGGAGGAGGAGGAGGAAGGGGAAGGGGAAGGGGAAGGGGAAGGGGAAGAACCCCCTCACATTGTAATGATTTTATCTTCTTTATAATGAATACCAGAATTGATCACCAGGTCAGACTCTCATCCTGCAAACTCTGAGGGAAAAACCAGGTTCAGTCCCAGTGAGTGTAGTTCAAATGTTAATCAGTCATCTTCTGAAATGTGTATTAAAGATAATTATTTTCATAAAGGCTCAAGTATGAGGTTCTTTTCAGAAGAATGCAATGTGTGAGTGGGGTGCTTCATGCACAGCATACCCTAACCCTGCAGTCTATCAAGGGAAGTGAAAAATGCTTCGAATAGTCTGTAAACATTTCCACTTTATAATAAACAGGATTCATAAACTCCTTGAAAACACAGAAAATTACCTACAGCTTCTTGAATTTTTTTATACTCTTATGATTTTACACCAATTTATCTCCCCATAATAGCTTTTCTAGCACAAAAGCTCCATTCACAGTATAAGAGCCAACCGATTCCTACAAGCCAGCTGTGCAAAATAACTGTTGTCAAGGGGCAAAAAGGTCTGTATGAAACTCAGGAGTCACAAAGTAGGGTTTCTGTACTACTATATAGCTTTAAGAACTTGTTGAATCTTCACCTTACCACCTATGTATGCTGATTCTTGATCATCCAACAAGAGAAGGAACCGAATAAATATTTTCAAAGAGATCCACTGTTCTCATATAAATGGGAACACATCAACAGCTTGGCAGAAATATACATGGGTATGTGTTTGTTTACATTTGCATGCATTTGTGCTTTATGTTTCCTAAGTTCATATAGTGCAGAAGTTTAGAAATCTAAGTAAAAGAAAAATACTTTGTGTAGGAAGTGACAGAAGAGTTTAACTCAAATATGTCACTAATTTTAGGCAAAATCACATCCAGTGAATGAATACAAGCCGAGAGAGCATTCAGATATACATGGATAGTTGGATCTTACATAGAATTCTCTTTTTATATGGTAACACATAGGGGTACATGCAAGATTGTAATCTTGGTTTTGGGCATGAACCCATAGGAATTGAAATGCATTCTGTTACAAGGCATCTTCATGTTTTGGAGTATTTCTCATTTGTTTGTTTGCATTTCAAATGGGTTAAAAAAAAAAATCCAGACAGACTTGTCTGGAGATATACTTGCAACAGAAAGAAATAATTGAGAAGAACAGTAAGTGCTAGTTGCTAAGCAATCCACTTTTCCTGGTCCAGATGGAGTGCCAACCTTCATGGGATTCTTACTCTTCCCCTTTAAACACTGTACAACAGCATCATCTGAAAACATGCTCTCCAAATGGCATCCTCTGAGTCTGCAGAGTGGAGTGCTTGGTTCAGCCTGGCTGAAGTCCTGAGTGCTGCCTGAGGAAAGCCTGGCTGTCAGGCACTTCCCCTGCCTCTGCATTCAGCAGTTGTCACCTTAGGAGCTCGTTGCATTTATGGGGACAGACAACTGCATTTGTAACTGCTCTGGGGTTTTTGTCACTTTGGCAGGTGTGGAGGAGAAAAAAAAGAAGAGATGGATACTCCACTGGTTCATGCCTATGCACTGCCAGCTGGAATATGCTTTCTTCCCATTTTATTTCAATTCAGGATGAAACTACAAAAAACCCCCAAAACCGAGCCCTAAACAAACACATGCTCACACCTCAGAGCAAATTACCCAAACAGGGAAAAAAAATAAAAAATGGAGAAAATCAGGAGTGGCAAACCAAGGATTCATCACCATTCAGCCTTGCTCAGCTCAGGCAAGACTGTAGGGAATTGTTCAATCACCAAGTTCAGGCAGCTCCCCCAGCTTGGGAGCAAGCTAGAGCTGCCTCCTAATTTCCTATTACAGCTGAACTAGAGCAGAATAGATCATGCCTAGTTACTCACAGAAACATACAGGAAACTCTTTTCCTATCACCTTTGCTAGCTTAATTTTCAGAAATACGGATCACTATCACAAAGTTCCCAAGTAGATGTACTCATCAACAAGGTCAGTCAAACACTCAAATATTTATTTACTGACAACTTTCAACTATACCAAATATCACTCATACAAACATGGTAAGATTTAAATATCACAGTGTGTTATTGCTGTGAGATGATGTGTAACAGCTGGGAATCTGCATTTTCTGGGTAGTAAATATTACTGAACAATGTAAGAGAACAAACATATTGTGCTCACAGGGCCTGATTTGTGAAGATGAGAAGCTCTGACTCCCACTTCCCTTGCTAGGAGCCATGAGATTTCATCACTTTGGAAGGGTGAACTTCAAATTAGATCATTTTATTATTATTATTATTATTACATTCTGGATCTTATAATAAGCACAGCTGTTTACTTATGCACTAACTATATTTAAACAGACATTAGAGGTTAAAATTTGATTTTCTAATTTCAATATTATGTGCAAATGGTCTTGCTGCTGCCAAAAAGTCATAGTGTACTATAAAAATCCATAAGCATTTTAATCTCTGTTTTCATGCTTCACATACATGCTCGAATGGATAAACATGCTGACATTCAGAAGCAGCAATGAGTTTTTTGGAACATCTCAAAAATGGATGCTATAGAGCTGGCTTCCTATTACAGCCAATGAAACACATTTGAAAAGACTGCAGGTTATTTTGCTTTTGTTCATGATTATCAGATATTTTGCCAGACTGTGTTATACCAAGACCAAATCAGGAGAGGTTTCACCTTCCTTCCAATTTCCTTCCATTGCTCTGCTCATCTAGCAAAGGAATTGCCACCACTTGCAGACCCTGCAGTGGGATGTAGAGCAGTTCTTTACTGTATCACAGTAAAGTCAACTGAATAAGGCTCTTTTTCAGAAAGGGAGGTATGTTGCACCACAAAGCCAAAAAAGAACAAAATGAATGTTCCTTAATTTCCTTTTAGCTTTATTGCACTTTCCTAATTCTGCATGTTGTGCCTTAATGTATAAAACTCTTCTCCTTAAATAAGGTAATTCTATGAATGTGCATTGTTTGTCTTTTTATCATTAGAAGCAATTCAAACAATTGGAGGAATAAGATTTTTTTTCTGTCTTTTCTGTTGCAATTGCTAGTCTACATCAAGTTATTGATTAAAAAATATATTTCTTCACTTATAATTCTATTACACTCTGCAGAGCATGTAAAGAGAGTTGGAATATGAGCTCTTTTTTTTTTTTTTGGTGAGTTACAAGCATATCTTGGTTGGATTTTCAGCCATTGATAGATGTGTGATTTTTTTTAAAAAATACTATGATATGTGCTTACATTATTATGTATGGTATGTGCATTTATGTGTTGATATACAGTAGGTAAATCCCTAAGTTTCTGTTATAAAAGAGTAAATATAACAAACATAAATGGCATTATGTAGCACTGATATGGACAGCCTTTGAACATTCATTGTTTGCCCACGTAAATTAGACTGTTGAAAGGATTAACTATGATATCTTAGCTTCCTTTGTGTTGTAATGTTTCTGCTCTTTCAGAACTTACAAAAACTACATTTTAGTCAAATGCCAAAAACAATATCACAGAAAAAATAAAGAAATATGGGAGCAAGAGAGAGCAATCCAGTGTTGAAACAACCACTGTCAGAAAAGGGACATAAAACAGCCCTGCTACCATGTGCATGAGCACACAGACCATGACACTGTGCTCACATATGCACTCTGTAGGGCGAGGGATGGCTCCAGAGTGGGGCAGTGCAGTCCCAGAAAACAGCAGCCAGTGTGAGGGAAGTACAGCATGCAGGGAAATCACAGAGGGAAGGGCTTTAAGGGAAGAAGGAGAGGAGGCTGAAAAGGGTCTTAAGTGAGGACATAGTTTCAGGGAATACCAATAATCCTTAATGCTGTCAGTCCTGGTGAAACTGAAGTACATAATTATAGCCATGGGGAAGAGGGGCTGTGCTCGGCCAGTCTTGGAACACTCTGTTTTGCAATCTGCAGGATCCTTAGTGACCTCATTGGGGGTGTTTATGGCTCAGAATGCTTCTCTGTATGATCCCAGGTTCATACTCAGAGAAAGAGGCTCAGAAATAGCCAAGTGGAAAGATGCAAACAGAAATAAAGAGACGGGAAGTAAGATGGTCTTTGAGAACGTTAATATTGAGTTTCACAGCTTAAAAACTTACAGAATGCAGAACTCTGAAGCAAAATAGAACACTAACACACATGGCAGTCTGAAAAATTTAAACATGGGTATTGGAATTGAGAGATGGGAATTAATTCCCTGGTTGTTGAAAGCTGAGTGCCATTCCAAAGTGGCAGAAAAGGAGGCACTGCAAATGGAACATCAAACATTTTAAAAAACTGATATTATACCATATTCCTGCTCAAAAACATGGTGAATGTCTTAGCATGACATCAAAGGAAAAAAAAGGAGAGTAATGTTATTATAAAGGTTGGTTTGAGGCTATCTTATATTAAAAGTCATGCAGTGTAACTAAGCATAGAAAAATCCTGGGCAGCAGAAAGTATTTCCCAGTAACTTCTATTTGTCTGTGGAAATCACTGAAAGAAGGCCAAATGAATGTCTTCACCTGAGTTCTTTAAAGTGGACATCTACCAGGTGGAAAACACAGGCAGACAGAGAGGATTCCCTAACAGATAAAAACATAGTATATGAAACATATTCAGGAAGCATTGAAGTCTAACTTTTAGTGTTCCTCCATGTAGAGACAAACAAATTCAGGTGGAAAGCCCTCATAGTTTCAGACTGACAAACTGCTTAATTTTAGATCAGGAGCCATTTGGGCACAACTTCCTTGTTTTGTAAATACTTCTATAAACCTAGTACAATTTAATCCTAGCCCTGAATAAGGATTTTAGATACAGCTGTAATTAATAATAAGAATGAGAGTGGCCAGAAGAAAGAAGCCATTCTCCAACACTGCCATGTCACTTGGAGAAGACATTACTAAAGCAATACTTGGGTTTTCTGAATAACTTTGACTTTGTCAGTAGAATGAATACAGAACCAGGCAGTACTTCACGTACTGATACAGTCCTTGAGAGAAAGCCATAAAAGAGATGAAGCATCTCATTGCTGGAAAATAGCTATAATTTAAGACTTACTTACGCCACACAGAAATATGAACGCTCATTTCTCTGCAAATACAAGAAGATACTCATGATTTAGAGATTTTACTTGCAGTTGTTTTAACAAATTTCCAGTGTTGGGGGGAGGAGTGGGTGAGAAAGTAACTGCAATTGTACTTGGCTAAAAAGAATAAACTGATATTTTTTCCCTGATTTATAACTCATCAGATGTTGGACATTAACATGGAATTTAAAAAGTTCTGCAAACTACTATAGCTTAAAGGAAAACATCAAATCATATTAATTTTCAGGGAAAAAGTATTACAGCTATCAGAATGGGAAAGATGTGGTGGTGAAAGGACGTGACTAGAAAAGGGAAAAATGACTGCTAGCTAGAGATTAATACCATTCTATCCTCAGATTTTAAAGAAAAAAAAAAAAAAGAAAAGAAAAGGGGGAAAAAAACACCAAACTCACTAAAGCTTAAAGTAGCAATAGCTTTCCAAGGGTTTAAACTGTTTGTCAGTGGTGAACACTTAGAAGGTACAAGGTGCACTGGAGGGGTTTGCAGGAAAGCCAAAACCAAAGTAGCTTTCAAGATCAATCAGAAACTGCTGTTTCAGGAGCTGTGCTAGAGTAAATGCCAGATAATAAAATGCATGCTACTCTACAGAGATTTTAATGAGCCTGCTTGGAGGCAACAGAATGAAGGTGCCGTTGGCAGGGAGCAACATTTCAAAACAACCTCGAGCAAGTTACCTAAACTCCAAACATTTATAACAAAACTGAACAAAACACAAGCAGAAATAGGGAGGAGGTTAATGAAGTCCTGTAAGCAGCATCAATCACTTCCTAAAACACACAGAGAAAACAAACCGTGTTCAAAGGTGGTTTTTTAAGCACCGTGAGATACATTAAAATCCTTTCAAAGGGAGAGACGTTCCTTTGAACAACTTTAGGCATTTATATTCAGTAAACAAGACATCCCAAGAAAAATTCTAGTCAAGCACTCCTGTCCCTTCAAGCTAAATTCTTTGGTATTTGTCTCTCCTTTTCTTCTCCATCCACCTCACACTCCTTTTCATCTGTGTTTCACTTTCAACACACCACTTGGGATCAGTGCACAGCAACAGCCACAGCGCTCCTGTGTAGCTGTACTGTGCCAGAGGTAGTGGTGAGTCTATTCACCTGTCTGCCTAAGCAGTAATTCCAACGCATTCCTTATTTCAGTTTTCTTTTGTGCATTAGGAAATTTACTCACTGCTCCTGGACTCAGAAACATGTTTCACTTAGCTATGAGGTAATTAGAAATTACACTGTAACAATCAGTGCATTTTTCAAGCATCTCAGTGTTTGCAAAGAGGTTATTTTTATAGTCAGTACTGAAGCGAAAGGGGTGTTTCTGTTATCAGCTATAACATCTATTGCTCCTTTTTTTTTTTGCCCTCCAGGTCTAGTATGCATCCTGGCCCTAGGAGTAAAGGACCACCACCACCTGATAGAGCAGAGCTGCAGTTGCCAGGATGAGTGTTACTTGTTTGACCTGTGAAGATTGGGCCAGGTTGTTGTTCTAGTAGTATTAATTAATGGTGCTGAGTTCCAGTTGTACCAGGCATAATGAGTGCTGGATCCTGGCACAGTCCTCACTTCTTTGTAATAGTGTCCCCCAACTGCAGCTGAATTAGTGAAAGCATAAGAGAAAATCCTTAAAACGAAGAAGAAAAGCCAGACCACAAGCTCTAAATTCATTAAGCTACCGCAAACTTTCTGGTGAAAGCTAAATTTCTCCAAAGGAGACATTTTAGAAACTGATTTTTGCTTTGAGGAGAGTTTTTTCATTTTTATATTTTTTTGTGGGCAGCTTGAGTGGATGACAATAATACATTAGGTATGGTACTTCAACAAGTATGGCATTGTGATGGAACAATTTGCCATAAAACTGATGGATAGTTAGATTTTTTTATCCCACTGGTAAATAAGATGATGTCATCAGTTTCAGATCCCGAAAGAACTTGAAACTGTTTACTATTTAGTAATCACATTAGGAACAACACTGTTGATGACCATTACGGATGTCCCTCGTGGCTTATTGCACTCATGTATCTGAACATGGGCTAGCTGCAGTTAACACTCTTCCTGAACAGCAGGAAATTACAATAATTGATCTGTGCAGCTATTCAAGCCTGGTTGAACATGGTAGGGATGAGTGCATTTGTAGCAGGTGTTGAGCAGTTCACATAAAACTTATGTGCCCAGAAAAAGGGAACCTCTTTTGTTAGCTGTATACATCAGGAACACTTAACTATCAACAAGGAAAGGCTCCTAATAATAAATATCTGTGGTCTTGTATATATCTGGCAGATCCCAGAGGTGGTGCTGTGTGGTGGGGCTTCGTTCTTTATTCTTTTCTTTCTCTTACTTTTCTAAGTTTTTGGAAATGTTTCATCAATTATGGTTTGAAAAGTTTCTGGGGCCTCAGCAAAGCTGTGGGAAACAGCTATTTCTAGCAAGCAGGTAAATGTACCAAAGCTATGAAGGGCCATACTGGCTGTTTTGCAAGCTCTACAAACAAGCATCAAGCACAGCTGAAAATCATCATCACCTTTGTGTTTGGATGCGTATCAAGAAATGTCTTTATTTGTAGACAGGGCAAGGAGGAACACAAGCTAGCATAACTCAGAAACATGATGAATGCAATGAAGGAAGAGGTGACTGCCAGCAGAGCACCATTTCCATCTCCCGCCAACTTTCTTTAAGAGGGTCTGTGCAAACCTGAGTCCAGTGGCCCATTGAGAGGCACAAACATTGATGAAGATGCTCATGGTATAAACAAAATCTTTCAACAGAAACTCTAGGCTGGGTGGGATCAGGTTTAGGATCTCAACAGTCTTTCACCACAGACCTCAGGGATTTCAGGACTAGGCCGCAAAGGCCTACTGAGAGAAACATCCATTATTTGTGACCGTGGATAAGGATAAATGTAAACAAAACACAGACAAACAAACAGCTCAGCAGAAATTATACCACGTGGTTTTACTACATTAAGAGTTTTGATTAATAAAGTGTGGGGGGAGGTTTAGCGATAGTGTACCAATTTAAAATAATAAAACCTAACAAAAAATTAACAATAACATGAAATGTTTCAGTAATGTTCCCTGTAATGGCTGTTGATGTGGAAAGTAAATCATCAAAAGGATTTCTGAAGAAGAAATTTAGCAAACAAGTATGTAATAAGAGTGGCTTAGATAACCATATTCCATACATAGATTTAAAATGTAATTCTACGTTCTCACACATTAAATATTTAAATTCTCATAAGGAACAAAGAGTGTGGGACTATCTCTTTCTTCAGGCATATTACATTTCAAAGCAAGGATGTCCTTAGCATCCAGCTAAAGCCTGGATCTGCAGTTGCATTCCATTGTTTGGCCTCAAACTAATTGTAGCAGAAAATTAATTATGTCCAACATTTCAAACTTAAGTTTTAAAAGCAGCTTGATCCTGAAGGGCAGGAGCTGCTCAGCATGTTACATATTGAGCACTAAGTGGCCTGATTTTTCAGAACTGCTTGACTTGTCTAACACATTAGTTTTTGATAGAACCAGATGGTGTTTTGGTATTTCAAGGCACCTTGACACAGATCCTTAGATGCATTTCTGTGTAATTCCAACTAATTTTTAACATCTCTGAGGGTCTTACCCCTGTGTATGTAATGGTATCATTCGGAAACTGTGGCCTAAGCATTAAACCTGTGTGCATGTCTGTGTAATTTAAGGATTAGAGAAAAGGGAAAAAGGTTTTTTTTGTATCAATCTAAACCAGCAAAAAGATCATAGAAAGTTCTGGCACTTTTTTTTTTTTTTACCTTTTTACAATCTGGGACTTGTTAAAGGACTCCAAGGTTAAAAATCTGCTGAGTTGCTCCAGCTGAAAATTTAAATTTTTTTTTTCAGGGATATCAGGCTATGTATCACACAAATCACTTTTATAACAAAGAACTAGTCTGGTGAAAGAAAAATTAAGAGAGAAATCCCATTATCTAATAGATTAAATTATGGGTTTTATTACCCATACTACACAAAACCCCTGAACTTTAATTACTGAAAGCAAAACAGCTTGAAATTAGGATTTGTTGACTAGCCACAGTACAGCCAAAGTCCTCTGGAAGATTTTGCTTCAAAAAGGTGGGCAAATGTTATTTGGGAAAGCCTCAATTCTCTCACGAAGGCTCTTCACTGCAAGGTGGTTATGCTGGGTATTCTCTAAAAAGATTTACTTGCCATAGAAATGTCCTGACCTTGGCTTGTATTGAAACTCTGACACTTTTTGCATTTATCACAAACTTAAATGGTGCTTATGCCTTTTGGAAACCCCTTTGAGGGGTTTATGAAGATATTTATAAACTATTAAATAAAAAAATAATGTCAGCTACAGCACCAGCTCTGTAATTGAACCCCATCATCTTTTAATAATCATTCAACGTGAATATCATATTCTAGACCTCTTTGGTTAACTATTTCCTTATAGCTTGGCCAGCTGTTGTCTGAATTTAACTGAAGCTACCACACTAAGGTGTTACCAGAGCAATCTATGACATCCAACATCCACCACCCACCACAAATATCCTATTCATCTTCATTTCCTTTTGTGTGCTAAACTAGTCCAAATGCCTTCAACATAATGACTCCCCTTCCTTCACCCTGCTGTGAAATGAGCTGCATGACCTTTACATTTCTACTAGAGATAGTGTAGAGGGGGAAAAAGGTAAATAGAAATTAGAAGTTCTACTGCATTTTAATTCTTGCCTTGGTCTTTTAAATACTGCAGCTTCAAAAGCAGCACAATTTAAGTGTCAAGGATAGCAATATCCCCAGCTGGCTGTACTATTCACAGCATTTCAGATTGTATGAGCGACTCCATTAATTTTGATGGCAACAGATATTCAGTTTTATTTTGTGGTTTTGTTGTTGGCATTAAAAGGCGAGGAGGAAATGGGAGGTGGCAGCAGACTCAAGAAGCAGCAGCAATGTGCGCAGAACAGCATAATCAATCAACTATAACCAATCAAACTTCCAGTGGAACATCCGAGGTAAGACTTGGTGTGCACTAAATGTCTCACAGATATGGTTGTTGTCAGTAAGATTCTGGAGTGGCCCTGAGTGGCCAAAGTAAGGGAAGCTCCCTGCCTTGCTGGCTGCGCTGCTAAACCAAATCTAAATGCAAAAAGGCTGCTTGGGTCTCTCAAACCTTCTCGAGCTGATTTCAAGACTGACAGACTGACAGTATTTAATTTTTTTCCCCCTCTTAGTCTTGCTGGATCCTTTTGTCTCTCTAAGCATCTAATTTTTCCAAAGAACTCTGCTAGAATAATTTTATTTAACCTCATGTTTAACTCTCAGATTACTCAGAAAGTGTCTTACATTTTAAAAAATCCCACATCTTTGACTTGTTATCTACTCAATATCCTAGAAGGAGAGGATTTGTTACTTTATTTTGTTTTCATGAACCCAATTTCTGTAACTATCTATGTATTCATGTGGGTCATATCCCATCAGATCTGACTTTTTATTGAAGCTATAGGCAATGCAAAATCATTTTACAATGTTTCTTTATTTAAACTTACTGTAAAAGCCTCAAGACATAAATAGCATGCTTCTGAAACAAAGATTAATGTTTATACAGAACAACCTGCAGAGCATGGAGGTTTTAAACTAACACCCATTTTGTTTTGAAGGAAAATTATGGAAGCACTTGGAGCAGAACTGTAGAGGAAATTAAGTAGTTGACCTTTTATTATGCTATTCAATGTGATCTTTACTGTGAAATAATAATGATAATGATGGCAACAATGACAACACTTACTGATTTGAGCTACTCAGAATAATGAGGAAAAATGTGTCCTGAAACCTGACTTAAAAGCAAAAATGAGCTGTTAATTCTCACAGGATCCCTCTAGTATATGATCAATAAAACTGCAACTGATTTTCTTTTCTTTAAATCCACCTGCCTCAAAAAAAAAGCCCCAAGAGACAAGAAGTAAAGAGAAGAGTTGATCACACTATGAAGTACTTATCTACAGATGCCACATTCAAACCAACTTTTGGAATGAATAAATATAACAACATTATATACAATTTCATTTTATTTAAAAATGTGATGCATTTACATCGATCTGGCTCCTCCTGCACGAAAGAGGGGCTTCACTATTAAACAGGTCAGAATCAAGCCCTTGTCACTATGCACTGCAGCCACACAAGTGATTATGTTTTAGAATCCACAATATTTTTTCAACAGAGCTCAGTGAGACACTGAAGCCTGGCCTTTGCAAAGTGCTAAAAATGCCGACAGTAAGGGGGAGCATTGAATGTACAGAGAGATGAACAACATGAGCCGACAGGTCTTTTCAGCTTTACCTTGTTATCTTATGGGTTTATCAATAGGGGATGGAGAGAAATCCAATGACTTTCCCAGCCTGAGGATGCAGTTGAATAACAGACTTCTTAAAAAATTACAAGTCTTTAAGTTGTTAAAAGCTAGGATTTTGCTGTTGCAATCCATTGAGCTAATTAATATACCAGTTTTCAATTCTAATTTTTTTCTTTTCTGACTAAAGCACACCCTCCTTCTTTTGCTCAGGAAAGAAAAGGTGGGGGGTAAAATTCTGCTTGTTGAAGACTGGTGAGAAATTGTGGGGGGTTTTCAGCTGTCCACTGCTTATTTCTGTGGCAAGCTTGCTTCCTAAGTCTTGGAATATCTTAGACCATCCACAACCAGCCTAATATTCCTTCAACTGAGCAGCCCCACCTAAGCCAGTGTTAATGACAGCTGTCCCCAGAGCAGAAGTTGAGAAGAGAAATACAGCTCATACCTCCTTGATGTTAAATCATTTATTCCCTCTGTCCTGGAGGGGAACAGAGGACCTGACTTGGGCAGCAGTCAGCGAGGTAAGAGGGAGGGGCTTTCCCCCCTGCTGGTTTTATCACAGACAGGGGGAAAGGGGATACTAGGGGCGGAGATGGGACAAACAACCAACCAGATCAGAGCCCGGGCGGCTTCAACCTAAGATAGACTTGGCTCAGTCACATGGCAGGGATCTGGCCCAGAGGGGCGGGGGCCCAGGGGGGGTCCACCGCAACAAGAAATTACTCTCCTCCCACAGAATGAGTTCACAGCAGTGATGTCAAAAGGCTTAGTTTTGTGTTCCTTTTCAAACATCTTGAG
>JACBWW010000015.1:23087550-23125496 GCA_020086605.1 Lanius collurio
AGGTCAGCAAGAAAGACTCAGAGACTCCTATCTCTTTATGTGAACTGAAAAGATTATAAAGGTGGTAAACTGACTGAAATCTCAAGGGTTGTTTCTACATTATCAGCATGAAAAAAGCAAGGGGAGGAAAAGTGTTCTAAGAGTTTAGTCTGATTCTAACTTTTGTTTCCTTCTTTTAGGTCTGCTAATAAACTTCTTAGAGTCTTTTAAGTTTGTGCCTGGTTTGTTTTATCCTAATTATGCCACAGAGGTAAAATAAGTAAGAGATGATCTGAACTAAACGACTACACTGTCCCAAAAGACATTGTCACCTGATACCTCTAAAGAAAGATACTGTTCTTTTTGAAGTAGCAACCACTCACATGACTGAGATTGTAGCTGGATTTCTGTTCACACAGCACTCAAAATAACATTGATAACAACTTGTCCAAATTAGCAGAGTAGTACTGTGATGGGCAAAAGTAAAGAACTGGAGACCTACCAAAAATCTTTTCCAGTGAAGCAGTCCGTCCTTAAAAAATGTGTCTTATCATTTAGAGGGTAACACCTTCCTTTGTGTTTTATTAAGCTGTTCTTTCAAACAAGAAAATATTTCCAGGGAAGCACCTATGGATGTGAAAATCAAAGATGTGCTGAGTTCAAAGGCATCCAATGGGATTACCTAGTTCATCTTCTTTCTTTGAGGTAAGATGAAGTGCATCCCTAGGACACTCCAAGCAGATGTTTGTGTAACTTGTTCTTAAAAACTCCTGGCTTACCTCCTTACCATCCTCTGTCTACAGAGGATGTCTTAACCCATATGCAGAAATGACACAAATTCCTGATAAAAGTACTGATGTGCTAGAATATTTTCTGTTTCCCTAACAAACCTCCTTGCATCAATAAGGCAAATCCAGCACTTTTAACTTTCTAAATCTAAGTTAACTGCTATTATTTGAAACTTGTCACTCTCTTCTAAACACTGCTTCCTTTTTAAAGGTGGATGTGGTGGACAGGTCCTGATACTTCCAAGCAAAACATATCTGCTATTATGTTCCAAAAAGGAACAGAAGCAGTGCCAGCATTGGCAGTGACAGAATCTGTTTGCCTTCCTCCTTCGGGAGCAATCCAACATGTGGAAACATGAGGGCTCTGTCATTTGCAGAAAGTGAGGCAATTTAAATAAGACAGGATCCATCTGCTTCAAGATGAGCAGAAGATTGTTTGCATGATAATAACCTCTTTGGATGTTGCACAAGATCTCTGCCACGTTAGCAAACGGAGATGTGCAATACTACATTTACTTATTAAGCTGTAAGGCATATTATGGATATATGGAATACAGTCAATATTATGGAGGATTTAACAAACTTAAAGAAAAGCTTACAAATAGAGTTACTTGAGATTTGGGAATGAAACTGGATGAGTGGAGTTTTTTTTGTGGAAATCTCTGCCTGACCATGGGAATTCACCTATAACATTGTATTCCCTTTTCACAAAACTGCAACTTTAAAAAAATCTCTACTGATATGATTAACACGGAATGAATTTCAGATATGGTATAGAGCACCTTATCTCAGCAAAAGGACACTGGATCAATTATGGGTGCTGAAGACAGCATTTATTTATAACACAGAAATAAGAACAAATACCTGTTCTCCAGGTTTATCTAGCTTATTGCTAGCTTTTCCTCTATTACTATAATTTCCTCTCTTCATTAATTTATGCCCAAAATTACCTTGGGCCTAGTAAGTATATGAAATGGTATGGAACTCTTATATTAAAATTAATCTCAGTGCCTGACCAGTAATATCAGGTAAAACCCAGAAAAAACACCAAATGAGCCACTGAAGACTCAAATGAGACACCATCAAACAAGTCACTGGCATCAAAAGGAGTTACTTGTAGCTACTTGATATGAAAGTACGATCTGAGATTTTTCTCACAAGTAATGTTATTTAAAATAATTAGCATATGCAAAGGATGGATTGTAACTCTCTTTCACCAAAGTATTAATGCAAATAGACTGATGAGCAATTACTGATTTGGTCCTTAAAATAATGTAACTTTAAGGCTATGTTCTCCCTTTCCTCTGCTCAGAAGTACTTTGCACAGTGGTGCAGACTGCCTCTAAACTGCAGATTTATGATGTAATAGTGAAGCAATATGCAATGACACAGTGCATATTATGTTACATTTCTGCTGGTTGGGTTCCTCTCTTTTTTTCCAATTTTCAGCATCTGTATAGCCTGTTTTAGCTACTGAAGCATGGTTCATAGAGCATAGATTATATTCTTTAATACAGTTTGCATTATTCCTCTGCTGGAATATGGATGAAGAGCACACATACCTATCTCCCACTAGATTTTCTGGCACTGTAAATCTAGTATCTAGTAAATTTAAAATACCTTTGATATTACACGCTATGCTGCCTTGGGGAGAAGCAGGGTAGCAGAAGCTCAGGCTGTGTAATACTAGGCAACAGTCTCCCTGTTCTCTCCTTTTGTTCCACCAGTGGTCCACCTAGATCAGAATAGCTCTCACGTTACATCACCAGGGACCAGCTCTATAGTTTGCTGTGATTTCCTTTGTCCTAGGAGAAGGCACAAGTTGGTTTGTTTTTTTTTTTTAATTAAAAAGACTGGGGAGTATAATCAAAGTCATAGAATCATCAAGGCTGGAAGAGAAGTATAAGACTATCCTGTTCAACCATCCACCCAGCACTACCACTGTAACCCCTAAACCCCCTCACCCAATGCCAGATCCAGACGCCTCTCAAACACCTTCAGTGATGGTGACTCCACCACCTCCCGGGGCCACCTGTTCCAATGCCTGACCACTGTAACAGTGGAAAGTTTTTCTAATAGCTAATCTGAATCTCCCGTGTGTCGGCTTAAAGATAATTCCTCTGCTCCTGTCAGTGCAGGCACAGCAAAACCCAACCCCTATCTCACTTCAGCCTCCTTTCAGGGAGTTGTAGAGAATGATTAAGTCCCCCCTGAGCCTCCTCAAGACTAAACAAAACCAAGTCCCCTCAGCCACATGACATAAATCATGTTTTCCAGAATACTGACAAGTCACAGATAGCTTCAAGACTTCCTTTTCAGCATTTATTTGTAATTCAGTTCACTTTCCATCACTAACCTGTGGATGAGAATTTCCTTTCATAGACAGCAACAGTGGAAGCTTTCCTGCTTGTGGATACCCGAGCAAATACATTTGGAATATTAAACACCTGCTAATTGGAGGCAGATTTCCAAAATCAACATGTGTGCCTACTTATGTGGGCAAATTACAAATTCCTCTCCAGCTGGACAAGAGAACTGGTTCAAGGATTTTGTTTCCAGCAGGGAGATCAGTGCCATACTAGTTTGGAATTCCTTTGTATATAAGGATGCCTCTAGACAGCCTAACTGGCCAATGTACATGATTTAGACTAGTTATTTTCTAATAGCACTGCCCTTAGACTAGCCAAGTACATGACAAGTTTTCTTCACAGCTTTGTGAGATATCTTTATATAACCATTCATTTTCACTGTCAGAATATCTCAGTGTTCTTCCCAGAAGGAGACCCAGACTTAACACATAACATCAAAATGTCAGCTTGCACTGAGGTACCAAAGGCACCACTCAGTGTGTGGAGATTTTGAGAAACAGCAATAGCAATGTTGTCTTTTAATAAACTATGAGGTAAGTACCAACAGTTTAAAATCTTGTCTTTGAATGACTTATTCTTGTCCACTAAATGCGTGAAAAATTAACAAAATAACAACTGAAAAGGGCATAATTTTGAAACAAATTTCTAGGACTAATATTGGTACAGAGTTTGTTTTAAGAATTTGCCATGAATCGAAAAGCAAAACACTACTAAATTAGAAAATATCATAAAATTATTCTATGTTAAAACTTCAATAATATGGAATATTCTTATATTTGTGTTTCGTTCTCAACTCCTGGTCATAAATTCCTGTGTGCTAATGCTAAACTTAGAAAAAATATCTCTGATTTTTTTTTCTTTTCAAATATGTTCCAGGAGTATAATTTTCTTGTAAGTGGTCTTGTTATGAATGTTCTTACTGTGGCTTTTTTTCCCCTAGAAATATACCCAAAGGAATACTGGTCTTTTCTAAAAGTGTTTTGCAGCTTTATTATAACACGTGACAAACTTTCTTTTTATCATCATAAAAAAAAATAAAAGAGGATTTTACAGAGGGGAAAAAAAAAGAAAAAAAAAACACATCAAAAAACCACCCCAAAACCCAGAACACCCAAACAACACATTTCAGATATGTTCTTCAGAATATACCTGATAAAAAAAAATCATATTCATAATTTTAATATCAGTGCCAAGAATTTCCAGTAGCAATCATTTTCTGTCTCTAAAAAGACATGACAGCAGAAACAACTCCAGTCCTGTTCCCTGCAATTCCAACTTCAGATCCCTAAGGAATGATTTTCAGAAACCGAGAAATTTCTGGTCTTACTCATCCCCTCTCTCTCAGTACATCTTACTGCCTATTCACTGGTAATTGAGCAAGGATAGCAAAAAAAAAGCCAAACAAAATAAACAAAAATACCAACCCAAACCAAGAACAGCAACAAAAAAAAAAGACCCACAGAAAAGAAAACAAAACAAAATGATAAAACCAAAAACCAAACCCCACAATCAAACATCAAATTTACTCAAGAAGATCAAAAAAAATTGAAATTATGCCCTTATTGTCAGTAACAAAGAATAAATGACATAGATTAATGTGCAAAGATACAAATCCAAGGTGCATATAAATTGATGGATGAATTACGATGTTAAAATTAGAAAAGAGGGAAGAAAGATGGATAATCTGTCATTTTCATAATACATCAACATTTGCTCATGCTCAGAGATCTTTTTTAAATCCCTTTTTATCACAAAATTCAGACTTCAGCTTGACTTACTAACAAAGCATCTGAATAGGGGGAATAGAGCAAAATTGTCTCAACAGCCTTAAACAGAGCATTACAGCTGGATGTTACTGTAATAAAACTGCAACACTGCTCTGAAGAGGAAACAGAACCTCGTGGCTGTTACTCAGTAATTTTCTGAAGGATAGTTTCAATAAAAATATATCCAGTTTCTGCACTACTAAATCTCACAAGACGACAAAAGCTTTATATATTTTATTGAATTATGCCTGAAGCATAGGTTTGTAAATGAGAAATTATCTGTTCCTGAAACCTAGCAAGAAGATATCATTTTATTCTCCAAAACTGATTGTATCACTCCGTCTACTCCTCCCCCCCACTCTTTTTCCTGGACTATAAAGAGTAAGCTAAAATAGCAGAAAATGTTGAAGATTTTCTTGACTGTTTAAAATACTTATCTGCATGCCACAAAAATGCAGATGATTTTCTTTAAAGTGAATAGTGCAATGAGATATTGTTACACTATGATAGAACAATCCTTTTTATGCTCTCATTATGATTTTAAGTAGGTGAGTTTATTGCACACAGCACTTACTCTCTTAGTGAAGCATGAGCACAAAGACTGTTGCTGAGATACAACTAAATTTTTTAAAACCAACTAGGAAATGCTTTTTGTTCACTTTATTTCCAACCCTAATACATCTTTTTGATAATCTACAGGTTATGTCTATGCAAGTTGGCATATATGCACAATAGAAAGCAGTCAAGGTTCCTCTCAATTTTGAACAAAAATATTCAAATTATTTGTTTAGTTTTTAGCAACTCATTGGATTGAAGTCAGTGGACAGCATTCACTTGGAACAGCTATCTGCAAGAAATATTTGTACAAAGTCCCTACATCTTAGCTGCTAACATAGTAAGACTTCGACATTCAAGAGGAGGAAGAAAAACAATCACTAATGACATTTGCATGACTCTTTCCAACAAGTCTGGAGCGTTGAAAATGTGGGTTCTCTTTTTTCATAAGCCTAGAAACCAGTGCTGCAGCCAGAGATTGCTGCATGTCCTCTGTAACATCTCCCAGAAAGAGGCCATACAATTTAGAAAAGCAAACCAGAAGTCTGGTGCCTCCCTGTGGAAAAATTACTGTATTTTCACAAATGTCAGACTGATCCAGCCATCAAAGGCAATGCTGCTGACTGATGTCTGAGTCAGAGACAAACAAACAAATCTAAAGATAACTTTAACGGAGTAAATATAAAAGGATCAAAGAGAGGAAAGTAGGTGCATGCAACAGTAGCACACATTCAGAGTTAGCTGAAAACCAAGGAAATTCAAAGGGAGGGAGGCAACATGATTTCCTACTTCCAAAACTCAGATATAAGCATGGCACCTAAAAAAAGACACTGAGACATAAATCTAGTTCACCTCTCCATCAGCACACTCATCGTACTGGCAGTAAAGCCAGCAACAACCCCGCTGCACACTCTGTCAAGGCACGGGTTGACTGCAGGGCAAATGCTCTGATGTTTGAAAGCATACTGAAATCTCAGCTACTGACTGCTAAACATTCCACCAGGCAGTCCCACTGAGAAGCCACTCTCTCCAGTTTTCCACAGTCACATCCCACTGCCATGGTGTCACAAAGTCACTCAGTACTTTCCCAGCAAAGGGCTAGAGAGTGTGCATGGACTAATGTTGAATAGATTATAAAGATGGACACCTGGTGACCAGGTAGGTTTGAAATGTTTGTGGATAGGGACAGAAATTATATAAATGGAATCAAAGCACTGTTTAGGTGTTACCAAAGCATGAGTTCTTTAAGGACTGAATTCTTCTCCTGACTCAGGAGATTCACAACAGCAGTGAACCACCTTCTGATTTACATCATTCCTGCACAGCCCCTGCTGATGAGGGCTCAGCTTTTGCTCCAGTTAATGTCATCTGAAGATTAATCTTTTAAGACCCAAAGCTAGATACTGTAAGAATATACTAATCCCCTGCCCTGATCTTTATCTATCTTCAGACTAACAGGAATAGAGAACAAAACTTTATATTGTTGTATTAGCTCTATTATCATTTATATCAGAAACCCTTGATCTCTTAACCTCATGCCAACTACAATTCGCCTAGCTTTGCAGCGTAGATTTTCCCTACCTTACCCGTAGCTATTTACCTCTTTAAATAACACACACAGTTACATTACAATAAAACCAATTTGCAAGTATTGTTATTGCAGTAGGCAACAGGAAATTGCTTCTTACAGATTTAGTGCAGCTTTTACAGTAAGAACAGGTTTTAACATATCCTAGGACAATATCAGTTTGTCATAATCAGCAAATTGCATCCCTGTCACTGAATTTACATAATGACTTCAGCAGAGGTAACTACAACTATTAACTTTAGTAACTCTTCCACAGTTTAATGAACAGAAAACGTCTCATGTTATCTCTAAAAATAAAAATAAGCTGTTAAAGTTAGCAGCTTTCCAAAGCAATCTACATTGAAATAACTGCAGCTTGCCTTACTGTGAAGATCAGATAAAGGTACTACTTCCTCAGAAGTATCAACAGGAGAAACCCACCTACTCAAACAGTTTCCTGTTGTTTTGACAACAAACAGGAAAAAAAAGGTACAAGTACCTCTTTCCACCCTGTGTTCCTGCTCCTTTTTTTTCATTAGAAAGAGCACTTCAGCAGGGCAGCTTATCCCTTTGTGACCTTAGAGACACTAATAAGCCACAAGTCCTATGTTGAGTACTGGCCAACTCTGTAATACTCATATCCCATCAGCTGGGGACTAGAAAATTCAGAGAATTGCTATAAAATGAATATTTTATGATGATAGGGAGAGATCTTAAGAATTCTTTTCTTCTGATTCCCATCAAAACATTATAAGTAAGGCCTACTAGGAATATTTACATATTGCAGTGATGTCCTGTTGAAGTCCAGCTCCCATAAGACTAGTCAGAAACTAGCATGTTTTCAATACCTGCCTTTCTAGGTGTTTTAAAATTAAATTTAAAAGTTGCAATTACTAAGAAGGGCCAACAGCAAGGTTTATGAAAAGCCACAAAAGACCAAGTGAAAAAGGCAGTCAGAGCCTTGCATACTGAAGATTACTTTTGTTTTAAGATGTTTTCAGAAACTTGGTGCACAGAATGATATTTAAGAGAGTCTTTAAAAGAACACTAATTTCAAATTAAACAATTAAGTTGTTAGGAATAAGTGATGAGGAAGCCAGTAAAAACAGAACTGCCTATTACCAGAGAAGTAGGACCCAAAGAGAATGTTAGTCCTCATTTTAACTTTTCATTTTCTACACCTACCTGTTGCATACTATGCCAAATCTGGTGGTTCTTAATCATGCTGAGATATCATAAACTTTCAAATATTAGAAAATATATTTATGCACAATTTTCAATACCTATCCCTATATACTTCTATACCTACATAGAGGTACTATTGGATCATGTATCTATACTTTAAAGAGTCTTCAACATTCAGAGTTTCAAGCTTTATTTAGAACACTGAGGTCTGGAGATTTATTTAATGAGCTTCTTCTAACTAGGTATCAAGTTGAAATTGTTGAGAAACAAGAAAAAAAAAAATCAAAGCGTGTATTATGAAACTGGAACCAGCTCTAGGGAAAACAAGCACATTAGGACAAGGATGCTAACTGCTTCTTAGCTTAATGTTTTCTTGAGATAATTTTAGTCAACATTTCCATAGATACCAAACAACTCTAAAAACTGTATAGTTCATACTATACAATACCTTGATGAAGTGTAATGCCATGTGAATAGAAGTAATGGGACGAAAAAAGGGAGATTATCAGCAGTTTATATGACTTCAGGAGCAACCAGCGTTGGTTGACATCCAGCTGAACATGAGCTGCCTGTGTGCCCATGTGGCAAAGAGGGCCACTGGCATGCTGGCTCATATCTGAGAAAGTGTGGCCAGCAGAAGTAGGAAGTGATTATCCCTCTGGCACTGGTGAGGCTGCACCTTGAATCCTGTGCTCAGTTTTGGGCCCCTCATGACAAAAAAAAAGACATTGCAGTACTAGAGCAAGACCAGAGAAGGGCAACAGAGCTGGTGAAGGATCTGGAGCACAAGTCTTATGAGGAGCAGCTGAGGGAAGTGGAGTTATGTAGCCTGGACAAAAGGAAGCTCAGGGGATGCCTTATCACTCTACAACTACCTGAAAGTAAGGCTGTAGCAAGGTGGGGTCAGTCTCTCTTCACAGCCAACCACTGACAGGAAAAGAGGCAATGGCCTCAAGCTGCTCCAGAGGAGAATCATGTTGGAGAGGAGGAAGAATTTCTTTATTTAAAAGGTGTTAATGGAATGGACTACCCAAGGAAGGGGTGGAGTTACCATCCCTGGGAGTGTTCAAGAAATGACTGAACACGACACTGTGTGCCATGTTTAGTTGACATGATGATGTTCAGTCAAGGATTAGACTTGATGATTTTGGAGGTCTTTTACAACCTTAATGATTTTATAACTCTATATGGTAATAATTGCATAGACAGTGTTAGTTCTGGCCCTTCAGTTTAGTCCTCCATTTCACATTGAATGTCAGTAATCTTCAATATTGCCTTGCTCGATCATACAAAGACATAACAATGACAAGTACAGTAGCTCAGAAATGCTACCTGTGCACAATAAAAAATTAATTAAAATTGCTCTGGGAACTATTACCTTGTTCCAACAAGTACAGTAGGATAATGTTAAGTACTCCCTTTAGGTGCCTGATGCAGAACACTTAATACTAAATCTCCTACTGTTACATTGGCTAAAGCAGTTCCATGGTTCTTTTTCGATTCAATTTTGTAAATTTTGTGATCTAAAGAAAAAGGCTGAAGTTTTGATAATAGTTTTGCACTTTTTAGTATACCCATAAGAAATCTATGCATCTTTCAGTTGCTCATAGTCAAGCTGCTGTTGTGAATGCTGTACAACTGAGAGTGAAGAAAACTTTTTCATACTTAAAAAAATTTAAGAAAATGATGCCTTTACTTAAGCAGAGGCAATCTTGAAAAAAATGAAAATCTGAAATTATATTCAAACAAGTTATCGAGCTATATTTTGATAATTTTTACCAGATTTTTGAAACCTTTCAACATCTGATTGGATTTTGCTATGTCTGCTAAATGCTTGATAACGTAAATCTTATCTATCTATCAAACCCCACATTTGTGTGCATTATGAACTGGGATTATACTTTGTCTGATCAATATAGAATCCACCTAGAACAACATTAGCCCTAACTCATGTTGCTGAAAACTTCCCACCGTAAGAACTGCATTTCAGTAAACTAAATGCAGCATATGTAAGAACACAGAATTTATAAAAAGTCTGTGTTTCCCCCTAAATTAATTTTCCATACACAGATTGCATCCTTTGTGGTCTAAATTAGCCTAGAAACAACAGCAGACAAATTTAAGCTGCTCAGACTGAAATTTTCCATGTTGCCTGTCTACCTCAGGCTGATTTCTTTTTCCTTTAAGTTTCATTTAAAATAGTTCAGCCTACTTTTAGGGGACAAAAATACAGTGCTTTACACTATGCTGGAAAGCTTCTGTGCTTTGAAGTGCAGGCTTGAAATCAGGATATGAAATGTCTGGGTGTCAAGAACATGTCTTCTGCAATCCCTATGAAAAATCCAAGGGGAAAAAAATATTTTAAAAAAGGTGGCAGTGCAATAATACCCTCCATTCTTCCGCTCAGCCGATTGAGCTCCTAATGTGGAACACAGGGAGAACGACACACATGTGAGAGGTAAAAATATCCTAGTTATGATCTTTATGTGGCACAAATATGAGCATGGGAAGGGAGAGAATTGGTTTTCACTCAAGAGATTTGCCTAAAGTTTCTGTCCTGTTCAACAATATCAAAATCAGTGATGAGAAATTTGCATTGATTGGCGACAGTTCAAGTGAAATTCCCACACTTCCCCGAGATGTGGTGCCTATGAAATGTCTCCTAAAGAGGCAGCCCCACTCTGCCTCTGGGTATTAATACTGATATTAATGCTGCTGTGCTGGCCCACTGAAACGGGTCAGGAAATGATCTGCGCTCAAAGCTAATCCAGACAGAATTATTTATTTATTTGTGCAGACCTAACCTCCAAAGAGGAACTACTTCTTTTAGGCAGATGGGCATTTCATGCCAATTTAGGTGTTCATGGAATTGTGGGATTAGAATTGATTTCTAAGGAAACAAAAAACCCCTATTTTAAATGGTGTTTAACCAAGCATTAATTAAGTGTGAAACCCTGAGCCAGTCTATTAATAATGAAGTTGCCAACCAAAAATTTAAAGAAGCAAAGATCAAATAAAGATGAAACAGACTAAATCTAATTTTTATTCTGCATTTTTATATAGCGAAGTATTTTATGTCCTTTAGTCTTTTCATACTTAGAGGAAAAATGACCTCCTACTGTTTTGGGAAAGCTGTTGAACTGGACCAGAACTGTCCACTGAGATACTGCCAATTAAGGATATATTACGGTATTGCACCTGCATATCAGAATAACATTTAAAACTCTTATGTGAGGAAGTAGTTTTTTTTCAAGATGAAGGCCCAGTTTTCTGTAGTTTACAAGAAATTTATTCATTAATACAGGCGCAAGAATTTCTGTATAAATCAAGATTCTTCATAGGGTTGCATTCCCATTGCAAAGGTAGAAGTGAAGCCAGAAAAAATGTTATAATTCAAGCTACAATTGCACTTTCCATTTTAGCTTTCTATTTTTCATAATAGGGAAAGGAATATTGGCATCTTCATAATAAAATATTTAATGGCAAAGCACATGCATAAGAGCATGGTTTATGAGTTGCTTTGTAAGACCATGAGCTCGTCAGAATTACTGAAATAACTCCCTCCTAGCTTTCTCACACTGAAAGTAGCCAGAGATATTTTGCTTTGTGATTAATTTTCCTCTCCAGACAATAATTCTCCTGCATCTTTATTTTTCCTTTCAAAATACTTTTATAAACAAAGAAAGCAAATGCAAAGCCAAAAGAATTATAAACATAATGCATTATGTATTATATTCAAATGAATTTCATTAAAAATTATATTCAAAATAAGATATTTGTAAGTGAAAAATTTTTGCAACTATTTCAGAGACTACTAATAGTTTTCTGGTCATTTTAAATTGACTGCAGATGTTTCACATCACTGACGGTTTGCATTTGCTTTAGAAATATGCTCTTACAGTGTAGTTGAATGTCTGGGTTTAATCTATTTTGTAATTGTGTAGTTAGTTCTAATAAATATTTTTTAAACATGTAGTAGAAGACACAATTTCTGTGTTTTCCTAAATTTGCACTCTCCTCCCTTAAGAATTTACCATACTGACAGCAACCAATCCCCATTAAACTGCCTTAGAAAATGATGAAATGTCCTTGATGTGGCCTTAATGTAACAGAGAATGAGGCACATTTGATTTCATACAGATGCTTTATATTTCTACTACCAAAACAAGACTAAAGTCAAGTACTGGCTCCTCGTAAATGTGACTGCCATTTACACTAAGACCTCTGCACAGAACTCTTGCTTCCTGAAGCACCATTAGTTCGAAAGCAAATTAGATCCCTTAAGCCAACGACCTAGTAGTTGATCTAGTTAAACTCGGGGGGGTGGAGGGAGGTGGAGTGGGTGGGGATGTATAATTGGCTCCTTGGAACTTTTCTATTTGTTCCTTTGGATGTGTGAATAGCTATTGATTACAAGAAATAAAACTTGTTATACAATCCTTCCAGGGCAATTTTTTAGTTTCTTTGTGTTATAATAAAAAATGAGACCCTAAACCAGCCTCCCTTTTAAGACATTGTGATGACCTAAACCATACAGGCCCAAGTAGAATTATTTAATATGACTTTTAAAAGTATCCAGTTGTCTAAAATATAATTAGATGTTTAAGTGTGTATTTGAAAGTCCATGCTTGACTCAAGATCATTAGGATCACATGAAATGGCAATCACAAATTCTAGGACCATCACCAGCTAAAACACTTCCACTCTTTGAACAGTTTTCAAACTCTTGAAGGAGAGCATCTGGCACAAAGATGTCCCAACTGATTTGTCCTTCCAGAAGGTTTGGTGGTGATGAATTAGAAGCTTATTTTTCATGTCTTGTGACCAAGAGCTTGAGCAAAACAAGAACAGGCTCATAGGAAATTATTACCAACCAAAGAGTCTATATCCAGGTTGTTCATTTGCAGCTCTCAAAATATCACTAAAAAAGGAAGTGTTGCAATCCACATCTTCCAGATAAGAAAACTGGAGAGTTTTGCCACAGAATAGTAAGAAAGCAAGGTGAGTATTATATTTCCTTCACTTTTCTGTTCAAGAGACAGGGTCCTTGCACTCCTTTAAGCTAAGTGCCATATTCCTTCTTTACAGCAGTAAACCATGGCTATCATTATAATTTTTTTTCTGCTCAGAAATTGCCTCACTGGAAAACTGCATAGTAATACTTTAAAAGGAATAAAGCCTCTTAGTTCTTCCTGTGTCCTTGGCTTACATCAGAGTCTCAGCAGCCTGTCAGGTGCTGTATATGCACACAGAAGCAGAGTAATTATGGTTCTGTTAAATGGAATTCTGAAGAGAGCTCATCAAAGGTGTTTAGAAATTAACTAATCCACAAGATTGGCTTGTGAATCTGTTTACCATCCAAACATGAATAAAAACATTAAACGGATATAGCAGCTGTTAAATACCATTGTAAACACTGAAAGAAACACGTAATGACATGAGCAGGCCTCAATATTCATAGGGGAAAATATCTTGTATATACACCCTTTCAGCTGAGAGGCGATGTCTAAAAGTTGCTGGTCTAATACGGCTGTTTTCCTGCCCCACATCCTCAGACCATTAAAATAACTAAGATCCTGCTTTTCCCAAGACTCAGTAAAGAAACAAGGACTAAAGAAACATCTAATACTGCTCTCTGAAAGATACATCCCTCATTTCAGCTTTGCCAGGCTCAACTTTTATTATTAATTTTCCTTCTATTACTTTAACTCATCTCAGCAGAGAGATGACAGTAATATTTAAATATGTTTTCTCTCCAGTTCATCTCTGGTTTAGCTCTTCTTTTTTGGAGAATGACAATCGCTACTGTAAGAACATCAGTATTACTGCTATCCAAAGCTGATTCTTCCAAAATGTGTTTAAATATTAGCACTTTCCTATATGTAAAATGGATTGTGGCTATGTGTGTGTCATACCACCACCATGCTGAACTTTCCCCAAGACATTCCTGAATTTCTGGCAGTATCTGCTAGTTAAGCACTGCCTCTGATCTGCCCTTCTCCTTCAAGCACCTGGTGATGGTTACTGTGCAGGAAAAGGCCATTATAAGCTAATGAAGCAACAAGGAAAACCAAAAATCACTGAATTGTCTGTATGTGGCAAGGTTGTTTCTTGGGATGGGGAGGGTGGGCTGCAAGGGCAGCCTTTGTGACAAGAGGATCAGGGGCTGAAATGGAAGCAACTCTCCTGCCTATGTGATAGCCTTTAAAAGATGGGTAGAATCAAATTTGGTGAGTTAGGAATATCTAAGAAGCAAAGAAGTTTAGTTAGGACCAATTCTACAGGTTTCCAAATTCCCACAGACACCCATTCAAACTGCACAAGCTGTAAAAACAGTGTATCTCCCTATCAAAATTCCACAGCTCAGATCTTCCATTAAACCTGAATTGCTTACCTTTAAAATCCTGCTGCTCTCTTACAGTTTCTGTCAGATGGATCACCTTCCCTTTTTAAAAAAATTTAAATAGCTAATTACCTTGTCACAGCCTACAGTTATATTGCTGACCCTTCTCAACCCAAGCAAACAGCTCTGGGTTGGTTCTCACTATTCACAGAGAGCATCACTGGTAAAATTCTGGTATTTGGAGAAATGCTGCTGTTCACACAGACCATGCAAACTGCCCTTTTCCCTTGAGGTAACAGCTTAAGCAGTTTCCTTTCCCCATAGGCATAGCCTGAGGAGACATGACTCACTCTCACCTCAGGTGGGGAAGGCGTTTGATGTGCAGCCAAGACCAGGTGATCACTCAGCCCCAGCTTCACCTGCTGCCAGACCCACTCCATCCCCTAATCTTCTGGGCTTTGCTATTAATCCTCACTTAGCCAGGGCTTCTTCTTGGGACATGTTGGACTGCAAAAGTCACTAGAGCAGCCATCCAAGCCCTGCTGATGGTCTTACAAAAAAAAAACCAACCTACCAACCAACAAAAAAGCCAACTAAACAAAAGACCAAACCCCACAAGCACACTGCTGTGGTGGTGAAAGTATTTGGTGCTTGCAAAGAAATGAAAGAACTACTCTTTACTTGAATATGCATGGTGTTCCTCTTCAGACAAAGAGGGAAAGAGCTCTGCTTCTCAGAGGATTTCTTCCTGATATTAGTAGGCTGCTTCAGCATAGGGTAAATGGATTTTTTTTCCTCTGGAAGTAGTCATTAATTTCAAGTTGGACTAAAGGATGTAAGTCAGAAATTTGCCAGCAACACTGATAAAAGCATCAAGAGAAAAATCTATAAGTCATAATTACAAAACAGAGCAAGACCATAAGTTTCATAGAGGGGCTGAAGGCTCATTAAAAAGTGTGGAGTTGGGGGGAGAAAAAGGTGGAAGTGGTGATGATAATGAATCCCTTTTTTTATCTTGGGTGTGTGAAAGAAGAGTTCGTATGATGTGTTTTGTGATTTAGAGATTTATTGATAGAGGAAATAGAGAAAAGAGCTCAATTTAGTGCAAGAGGAGTTTAAAGTCAAATGACTCTTTTAGAGCAAAATTTCTGAATTAACTTTGGAGCAGTAAATGAAAGATAGGATTCTCTTGCCCAGTTATGTGCACAAGATTATGGTATCTTAATCTCCCTTTTATCTACTCATAGTTGCCCCCTTTTCTCTTAATATTAAAGAAATTAGGGAAAATGTCTTACATAAAAATCACTACAATCAACCAATATAGGCATGAGAACGACCTCAGGTAGAGAATGAAGCTGAGCTGAATCTCTCACAGTCATGTACAAGGACATTAAGCATGGCAACTGTGTGAGCAGAGAAAGCAGATATCCCTATTTCCCTCTTAAATGACCTGTATCCTCTAGTAATGACTACTGTGTCAAGATCCATGAGGCGGAAAGTGTCAAGGGAAGAAAACAACCCTTTTCTGGATAGTGGCTCTTTTTAAGCATCAACTAGACTACTCAATCCTATCAAAGCTGAAGCCCTTTTAGGCATGAAGAGAAGCAGTCTTCCATGTGCTTGTGGAAAATAGAGATAAAAAAAAAGTATGACAGCATTAAAAGAGTGAGGCTGAAGCTGTTTGAAAATGTTTAGGGTTGAAATTTAGGATTTATTAATATTTTTATCTGAAGTTTTAATGGGTTTGAAATACATGATGTGTTTTAAAATGAACTGACTCTTGTTTCCAAGTGCCGGTCCAGAGGTCGTCCAAACTTTTAGAGATTAGTGTTTCTATCAAGCTTCTTTGATTCTAAATTTTGTTACTTGAGCCCTAGATAATATTCTCATGAAGTAATTATAAAAGTAAGAACTTAAATCCTACTTTCAAACAGCATATAGCTTAATTCTACTGGCAAATGCATGCTTAGTCACTGGGAGAACACAGGGAGAGACAAGCATTTAGTTACTGCACTGCTTTCAAAATAGGCTCTACACCAAGTATATGCTGCAAAAGGGACTAATTTTTAAATTCCACTTAGTCAGCTGTTCTATCCACATCATTCTGTGGGTGTAATTCCATCATATTGCATCTCGTTAAAATATCAACTCATGACCTGGAATCACTCCTCCTGCACCCACACTGCTTCTCAGACCTAGAAGCAGCACATTGGTGCCTAAACTACCTCCAAGTAGAATAGACATGTCCTTGATCTCATTGTTAAAATCAGTTTAATTATGAAGTATCAGATAAACAGAAGTAAATTAACTATTGGGTAAAAATATGTTTCTCTCAAAATTAGGAGAAAGAAAGAGGGGTGGGAATAAACACGGTCATGTTTCTGCAGTTATACTCAGATGATGCCACAAAGTTATTTCCCCTGACTGCTCTGAGGATTTTTCTTACCCTTATCTACATAGTAATTCCTGGTTCTGGATGGGGAAGGACACTAGAGGAAATTGAAAGTGCCCATATAAGAAAATAAGTTAATTCTATTTATGTAAGTGTGAGGATGTTGGAAGCAGGAAAGGCAATTTCAGGGCATTTATTCTGTTTGCAAGGCAAATTTTGGGAGTTTTGGTACACACTCCTGAGACTTGCCCTTAGACTTCTTTAGGATGTTATAGGGGCTTTGAACCAACGAACAGCAAAAAAACTTCCCTTAATGAAATTAAAACAAAAAATCAAAATTAAAAAACCCCACCATTATTTATCTTTTAGCTATACCATAAGACCAAAAAAGCCCTTTAAAATACTGACATTCAAAACCAACTAGACACACTAAACAAGCAAAACTAGCTTGGCTCTTCCAGAAGAAGGGCTCACTGCAGAGGCAGCAGAACTTCAAAGTCACTTGATATAATAAAGTTATTAACATCTTGTATGTAAAAAATTAAAATAAACTTTTCCAGCCAACATTCCATTTTGTTATTAATGCTCTTCAAGAGAAATCACTATTCCTGGTCTCCCTGTTGAGTACAGTCAATCTCTTCACTTTACAGTTTATTAATAATCTCAAAGTTTCTGCCAAGATAAGTAAATTTCTCTTGCATTTTAGGTTTAAATTTGTTTGTTTTTTTCTCAAGGGTTCTTTCATAGGCAAGATTTGGAAAGAAAGCAGCTGTCAGTTACATTTTAAAATATGGTTTTGGCAGAGACATTTACTTTGTGAGCATTGAGGTCAAATCTGTCTAAGAACTGATAGGCCAAGGTCAAACCACAGTAATCTTTGGAAAGTAAATTATTAATCTTTTCAAGTATTTTGCCAGGAATCAAATTTTTCCAGCTGAAGGACCATGGAGATATAGTACACAGGGAGGTGTATTTATATGCACCTCTATCCAAATGTGTGTGTATATATAATGCACTAAGAACTGGGGGGAAAAATGTGGCTTTTGCTTTTAACAGCATCATCTGATGCAACCTTGATGAAGAATGGGCTTTATTCTATTATATCCTCATTTCTATAGGAAGTAGGGAAAAGGTGTTTGGGGTGCAGCTGTCAGGAAAGCACTTATTTTTTTAAAGCCACAGGCAACAGTGCATTTCCTTCTCAAAAGATAAGTAACTGTTAGAAATTTTGGAATAAATAGATGAAAAGATCCACAGCTTAAAGCCTTTTATGAAGCGACTGATGAATGTAAAGGATTGTGGTTTAAATGCAGATATAAATTAAATCTTCAAAACATACAGATCCTAAATATCTGTACTCTAGTTGAACACAAGGCATGTGAACAAATCAATGCGTGAGCAGTTCTGTCGCTCCAACCCCTGATTCCTCGGGGAATTATGTTAACGTATTATTGATAATCCTGCGTGCTTCCCAGAAGAGCTGTGGAAAACAAGGCTGCTTGCTAACGAGAGCAGCAAAGAGCAATGCATGGGAGATGAGCTCCTATCCATCCATCCCTGCCTGAGGCTACACTTCCATGCAATTTATTAGCCTCCCTGCAAACTGTCGGGTTGGACTACTCTCTTCCTGAGGACAAATATGATGAATAGCATCCCAAACTTCTGTTACTGGATGTAAAGTTTGAATTTCATTTCTTCCTGACCCTCAAAAGCAAAAGTATCATTTTTGCCAACACAGGTTGGTTAATTCAAATAACGAGATGGACAAAATACTAGCAACTTTTTTGTTTTCCTTTATAACTACCATATAACAGATCCCAGCTGGGGGAATGGTGAAAAACAGGAAAATATTCTGGCAATATGCCAAGTCTAAAAAGTAAAGAATAGCATTGTGCCAACATTAGATGAAAGATCACTATTTCCAAGGAACAGCGAGATGGATTTATTTCAAGAAATATTCATTTACAAAAGTAAAATGCAAATAAAGTAACAGAGATGTTTTCACATAAGAAGCAAGCTTGTTGCTCCCTTTTTCACTATGCCTGTATATAAACATGAACCATCTTTCATCTTTAAGATCATCTCCTGAGAACTTGTGGAAAACACGCCTTCTACAATTCTCAATACGTGTTTTAAAACATAGAGGTAAGTCAATAAGGATATTCAAATCAACAATGTGATTTTGTATTTAGATTTTTGAGGATACTTGAGGACTTTGGGTGCTGAAACGTTCTGCACATTCCCAACACTTTCATCTACCATCACTGTCTTCAGATAGCTACTGTCAAGAATCACACATCTGTATTTGTCCTTCTATTGTTCCTGTGGTTCTCAAATCAGTCAGTCCTAGAAACAAGAGTCTTTTAAGGACTCTTCCCACTGGCATGTGGGTTCAGTTTTCTTCAGTCCTCTTATCATTGATAGAGGCACTGCTTTTTAAAAAGGTAGATTAAAAAAAAAAGCCACATTTTGGTTAATGTTTGTCTTAGAATGTTCCAGTCTTGGATTGCCTCTATGACAGAACGAGTAATGGGTGGTAGAATGCATTCCTCTAAAAAGGAGCACAATGCCATGAAAGGAAGCATTTGAGAGCAACACCACTTGAGAGGGAAACCAAACCACAGTATGCCACTAATGTCATTATGCTTGCACTTCGTGGAATTATTCTACTTACATGCAAAATGTGGGTCAAGATGGAAAAATATAAATTTGTGTTTGCAGGTTATTTTAAATCTACTTAACAACAATAATGAATGCAGTAACAGTACAAGGAGAAGATATTGCATAAACTACACATTTAGAGATCCATGTTTAAATATCTTCCTAGAAGAAAAAAAGGAGTCAGATACTATTTCAAAAAATAAAAAAAAAAGCACATATCAAAAAGAGTAGCTTAATTACTGTGATTAAAAAGATTATCTGGTCCTTGATAGTACTGAATATTGTAAAAGAACATTTTAGACCATTTGCACTTATGAAAGTGAGACAGAGATATTAGTTCAAGCTTATTTACATTACAAAATAGAATTTTTCTTCCACTAAAGAGGGAAATAAGAGAGCCTTAATGTTCTGCTGCTAGTTTATCTAAGTGTACTCCACTTATCCATGCACCAGCCACTCAGTTCTGTGTTTGAGCCACTAAAAGTAAGCATCTGCTACATTTCGCAGCCTAAAAAGCTAGCCTAATAACTCAAATTAACTCAAGTCATGTGTGTATTTCTCTCTAGACTCACATATATAAACCAGGACTACTTCTGGATATCACACTGCAAATAACTTTCATGAATCATAAAAAGATGCTGTAATAAGCATTTTAACAATAAAAACAGAATTCATTTTCTGCTTAGAATTTGTTTCCATCCACCCAAAAATCTTAATAAAGATTACACCTGCAAATTCTGCAATTTTTGCATTTCTTATTCAGGCATCTGTTTTTCCCTTGTTATTAGGGCTGGAGAATCAAAAATATCCCTATTGCATTATTTCCTAGGGAACATGTAATTTGTCCTCCATTTTTGGCCTTTAGGAATATTTTAGAGACAGATGAAAAGGAATGTGAGATAGACCTCACTTTTAAAAGGGAATAAAGACCTAGACAAGACCTTAGACCACAGGTTACAGGCAGAAATGTTAAGAGGGAACACAAAGAAATTTAAGTTGTCCTTCTACATCCTTTTCTTTTTCTTTGACACCCAAGTTAATACATTTCATTAACCAGGAGGATGGAGGGAAAAAATCCATGCAGCACAATAGAAATAGTAGGAAAGAAAAACTTTTTAAGACTTTGATTCCCTCCACAACCTACTGAAAAAATAGTAGCTCTGTTGCCCATCTCCCTGGCTCTACTCTGATTCAAACTTGTACTCTTCTGGTGTTAATCATTCATTTATTATCTGACTTAAAACACTAGAACTAACCAATACAGAACTCCCATGGAGAAAACAAGCTTTTAGGAAAACCTAGCAAAGAGAACAAGTTCAGTACAGGAAAAACAAAAGAGGAATAATTGAGTGTGAGGCTTTTTCAGATAGTGTAGCCCTCAAATATTGGATGCAACAAGAAATAGTGTGGTGCAGGTCAACAGTATGCTATAAAAATTGATTATAGATCAAAGAATCATCAATAATGCAGCTGTATTGCAATTCTCTGTATGTAATTCCTTACAGAGCTTTTTATCAATGTCAAAGGGAACACACTAACTTTTGTCTCCTCTTAACTTCTTCCCTTGCTGAGGGGGGACATCAATAGTTAAAATGCTGATTTTGGCACAAATAGCATCACACTTCAGGATTCTTCCCTCAGCCTGACCTCCAAAGGCTGCCTAATGTTTGTGCTGCACACTGTTCCGACAGTACTTCCACCTCAGGTGGGACATAAACTGTTACTGGGTGTCCCAGAACGAGGGGCTGGCTTCTTTCTACGTGGTAGCCACTGCTGCTACAGATTTAATACAGGCTGGTGCTCCTGCTGCACTGGATCTAGGTGAATGAAGGAGTGGAACAGGTCTCTGGTGAGGTCCTAATTTCTGTGTTGCCACTCCACTGGCTCTTCCTTTTTGCTCATGTATAAATTGAAGCGCTTTGCACAATCTGGGAGAGCAATAGCAGGTGCTGATGCCAAGGCTTCTCTATCATTTTAAAAGCTTGTTCCCAACCTGGACCTCATGCCATAACTTCTACCTCCTCATTTATGGCTGCTTCTACCAGAGATTTCATTCATTTTCCCAACCCATATAATGTATATTTTATCTTTCTGTTTTCACTGACTGAACAATAAGCAACCTTGAAGAGATTTTCTTTAAGACAAATTTTCTTCAACTTTTTTTTTTTTAACTTCCAAGATAAATGATAGGCAAATTGCAGAGTGCACATTTAGGGACCTGCAATACAGGTGATGATTGTGAATAACTGTTTTGATACCAGAAGTAATAATATGGGTCAAGAAAGATGGCACTGCCTTCATCAAGCCCTCTAAGAGGGAAAAAAGTTCAGGGAAAGGAAAAAAACAATCAGAGTTGAAGTCACAGATCTTTAGTGCTAGCCAGATCAAAGAAAAATATAGGCAAAAATAGCTACTTGAAAGAGCTTGCTGCAAGTTCATGCATGTAATCTGTACTGTGGCCATTATCAGCACTTTTTGACCTGCCTTTTCAGATGACTGCAGCAACACTGGGTTAAAATACAGTTTTATTGTGCTGATTATTTTAAAATGTGTCTTATTCACAGTCTCAGAACAGAATCAAATTACTTTACACAGAGACATTGTAAACTATATGAATATTATTTATTCACAGTTTTGCAGCTATAGTTTGTGATGTGCTATCAGATGACTTCCAGATTTTGAATATGCACTGTCTACCATGCCAACTGTTAGGTCTGTGACACTTCAAAAGAGCTCAGATTTCTCTCAACTGCTTCAGCCTCTAGCCCAGTGATCAAATCTTAATTGCAGATTTGTAATGCCTAGATATCTAAATCCAGGAAATTTTTTTGTTTGTTTTCCTTTTATGTTGAAAGACTTTGGTCCTTTTAAGTCTCAAGGCAAAATATTTCTGACTTTTTAAAAATCCCCTATATTTCATGCCAAAATCTGACCATATAATTGAATATAGCTGATCCTGTGTGAAGGGCTGAATAGCAAGGAGAAGTGTTTGCAGATATGTTACACAATATCTATTAGTAAAGCATTTCACTTAGAACAATTTTGCTTTTTGTGGGTTAAAGCTTCACAATAAAATTATGGGGAAAAAAATCAAATTCAGATGTTTAGATGAATTACAAAGCAAACAATTTGATCAACACTGTGGCAAAGATTTGTCATCCACCTCATTACAAACTCAAAAACACTAGACTAACTGTACTTTGCTTCATGTTTTCTTTCTTGGTTTTCATGCTAGTAAATTCACTGGTGCAACTGTGACTTTGGGAGAAGCAAATCTGTCTTCTAGATATGTCCTTGTTTGTCCAACATGAAAAAAGTCAAGTCCCCCACATTGGACACTTGTAATTTCAGTTCACTTCTAATTTTTGCACCAGAATTGTTTCCCCCCACACTCACTCACCGACAGTTGCTACCACATGCATCACTCTTATTCAGAATGCACAAGACCAAAGCGTTGGTAATTAATGGGCACAGATCTCTCTCACTGGTGCTCTCTGAGTCTGGAAATTTTAACCAAGATCTTAACATCCAAAAACACTGTTATATTCCAATAGTTACTTATTTCCTGTTAACAGGAATAAGTGCTTACTTTTGAAAGTTTTTGGCAAGAGTTTTGTTTTGCGAAGCCAGGAGTTCTGCTACTGCAGTATCACCATGCTTAGCAACTTTTCTAGAATCAGAAATATCTTGGTCCTTTTTTTTGCTCTTAAGCACAGATTTTATGAAGAGACCATTTGGACTTGCTGGAGCAAGTGATTTCTGGTAGACTGAAAGCAAGCAAAGCCATCCTGCTTGTCACTGCTGTGGTAGGCTTCTGAAACAAGACAAAAGCTACTAAGGAGATACCATCCCACTTACTATGATCATATAATCCTTATCATTTTGTGGTGCTGCATAAGAGATAGGGAAATAAGGGAAAACTGCACTAAACATGCAAGCAGAACTCTCCTGAGCTTTGTCTATTTATTGTTAATCAAACTTGTATTATAAAATTAAAGCACATTAATTTTCCATGCTACACCTGCTAGGAATTACATGACTGATACCTTTCTTCCAAGCACCAGTGGACATCTCATTAGCACACCAGAAGAAGCCCTGTGAGTGCACACGTAAGGTCAACAAATTCACACCACTCTAGATGGCAAGAATATCCCTGCCAACACCTCTTTTGCTGTGAGAAAAGCTCAGTTTGGAAGCTGGACTGGCCTGGGCAGAGACAGCACAGCAAATGGCTCACAAAGCCACAGGAATTTCAGCATCAGGTATTTTCACATGTACCCTGTCAAAACTGCAACTCTGCTCTGGAGTAACAGCCATAAAGGAACATTTTTTTGGACAATACACTCTCCTTCTGTCTCTAAGATCAGGAGATAATTGTTTAAAAGGCATGCCATGTACACCATGGTTGAATAGTGCCCAGGAGAATGACAACAATACAGTATTTCAGAGTGATGAATGGTATCCACCCCCCTGGCCAAAGGTGCTTAAGAACATACAGATAAAAGTGATTAATTTCAGAAAGGTGCATATTATAAATGCTAAATTGTGCTGCCAATACAGTTTCAGCTCACCTTGAGACTAATAAGGTAAAATATATGTTACTCAATAATATATTTATTAAAATAAGTTCCATGTAAATACCTAGGTGACTTTTTTATTATACTGCAATGTGAGCCAACCAGAGTATTATATACTGACATAAATAGTCTAAAATTACTTATATTTCATGCTGCACAGTTCAATAGCCTATCAATAGTAATATTGGGATTCAGCTAGAAAATAAAATGCTTTCAAAAAGAAAATATCATTTAGCAGGCTTCTACTAAGTGGTTCTGTGATACCTTTTGTAGACTGGAAAACAAGGTTATTTTCTGTACATATCTTGCAGTGAAATACAGGTATATAATCAATGTCTCATCCCCTTGTTAAACTATTTGGGAGGCTTCAAACGCACAAGTGCCATCCAGCAGTTTGATTCACCCAAGGATAAGCAGTTGGTTGCCTTTTCTATTGTGATTTTTGGAAAATCCGATTTTGCCCATTAAGAAGGCAAAATAGAAGGTGCAATTCCAAGCAAGCCCATGGCACAAAATTGGTCATTTAGGAACTGATGTGAGTGGAAAAACATGTGGTTAAGTTATGGGAACTTTTCCTTGAACTGAAGAAAGTTGATCTTGAGAGGGTTGCTACAATTCATATGTTACAAACCCACTTTTTTTATTAGAATACCTTTTTCTCTATTTTTATAATCTGCTTTAGAGTATTGTTTTTAACTACTTATATTAATTAGAGCTATATCATGGTTAGAAATCGATTTCTACTTTGAATCATTAAGACCACAACCTTTATTTGTTCCATCACAATTCTCCAATATATCTCAAAGGAAACCTTGCAGTTTGGTTTGGAAATTACAGATCCCATGATGGTTAATTTGTTTATATTTTTAATCTATATTCTAATTAATTTCTCTTGTTAAGATGATATGTTTTTGAACTTAAAACAGATTTTTTTGAGGATAGAAATGTCTTGCTGTAGGAAGCTATCTGCTATACAAAGTTGTTATTGAATTCCTAGCCATAAAATGTGTGTGTATTGTCAGCTGAGTACAATACTTTTCATAGCCTGTTTTTGTATAGTTTTGCTGGTAGCATTTTCTTTTGAGTATATTTTCTTCTCACTCTTTGTGCCTCTATTTAAGATTATTCTGGAAAAGGTGCTGACCATTTAGCACAAAGTTTTGACTTCCTTTACACTCTTCCCTACTTTTTTTAGTCTCTCATAGTTCATGCATATAAACTTTCATGGTATTACTGAAGTCAAAGGATAGTTTATACCCTTAGAGGATATGAGATTTATATCTGTATATGTACTTCCTAGACTTGAGGAAAAAAAAAACTCAAACCCCACTCAAAGGACAACTCTAACAACTACAAACTGTATTATGTCAGCTATGAAATGGCACTGACTTTAATGGTCCACATTATTTTTTCTGCATGAATGGACATACTAAAAAAAGATTTGTAATCCACTCTGAGTTTTAAGATGAGTGAGCATGTGTGTAAGTCTGCATATCCACAACATTCTGATGGAGAAGGCAAGATTTAAATCATACAGCCCCAGCTGAAAAAAGTGTGAGCTAATAAAAACAACTGGATTAGGGATAGCACTTGACCATTTCCTGAAAAACTTGGGATATAATAGAAGAAGGTAATAAAGAGAATTAAAAACAATCTAGTTGGAGTCTAAGATAAATGTGGCATTAAGAATAATCCAGAAGCTATATTGTAGAATCAGCAATGGTAGTGATGGTGAAATCTGCATACAAAATCTTTTAATATATATATATATATGTGCATGGGGGGGAGAAATAGCACATAAGAAAGGTGATTGACCTGGGATTTTTACCAAATGTAGCATAGGTCAGTTCAGATTAATGAGTTCAGTTCAGGAATTTGTTCTGTAAGCAAAATTTGTTCATTGCACAGACAGCATGAAGTGAAAGGGAAACAATCTTCTGACCCTACGTTACATCATCTCAATCTGAATTTAACCCACATAACTAGATCAGAGTTCAGACACAGAGAGAGTAAATGAAACACCATTAACTACACCTAACATAGAAAAATGCTAAAAAACACATGCAGGAGTGCAAAAAAGCTGACGTTTTGTGCTCAGTGACTACAACTGAGGGGCTGTGGCTTAACAAGATTTAAATCTAGAAGGAAAACAGATAAGAGTCTCATTACTCATTCCTGCTGACCTCCTGCATTGTTGATGTCTTCTGGTTCCGACCATTAAAGTCCTTACACAAGTTAAAGCTCTTGGCAGTACATCTTTAACATCACCTACATCCCCTGGAACTTGCTTGCAGACCACATGTTGACAACCAGCCTAAGAGGATTACCCAGCCTCCCCAACATTTGCTGAGCAAACAAGCAAAGCAAAACAAAAAAAAAAAAACAAAGAAAAGAAAAGAAAAAACCCACCAAGGACCACAAATTCCTTTCCAATAGAGATGGGGGAGGGAGGTGGGAAATATCTTTTCTTCAGCAGGAAGGAAAAATCCTGTCCAGAAAACAGGAAAAAAAAACAGATCTGATGTGCCTTGTTACTCTGTTAGCTGCTAACAGAGGAAGAAATTGCCAATAAGCTAACAAATAGGAAGACAGAACTGAGGTACTCATCCTGTGTTTATTTCTGTTCTTCAAATACAGGTATTTGTTGTTATTTTTGTTAAACCAAGTGGGGTTGGGGTGAAATAATTTACACTCTTAAAAACTGCAGCTTCCTTACAGGTGTCCATGCAACAGCCTCATTGAAAACTACCAGTGTTTCATAGCCAATTGCTGATAGTGACCCATTGAACACCCTTAGTACAGTCTTGGTTTTCAATGGAAGGGGAAAAAAAAAAAGATGGGACAAGTGATCAAAAAAAATCATCTTATCTCTTTGAAAATTTGTTTAATAGATGGATTTATTTGGGATGCTGTTTCATATCCAACAAAAAGGTTTTATTTTCTCCTTTTTCTTTCTCAAATGTCTTCTTTTAACTGCCATGATAACAAACTAAGACAAAATAACAACCCAGTCTTCTCCTGAACTCTTCATAAATATTACATGTTACCAGAGCTGAAAAGTATCTGTTCTGTCACAGTTCAGGATTTGGATTGATTGACAAATCATCACAGGTTTCTGCAATATGTCTTTTTAAATGAAGTAAGTTAGAAGTAAAATGTTTCATCTTAAGTAAAATTAAAGCACTTCAGAGAATACCATTTAACTCTGCTCCTTGCAAATATTCAAAGCCAAGCATATACTTTTATGAAAATGATTGATTAATGAGGGTTTAATTTAAGATAAATCTCATTTTATACAAATCATCTAGAAGTATTTTCCACACAGATATTCCACAAGTATATGATGCTAGTCAATTAATGAAATAATATTTGTCTTAGGCTGACAGAATGTCTTTATATATCTCAAGTTCTAGTAGAACAGAGGCTCACATTCCCAATAACTCTTTGCAATATAAATTATTTTATTTGACTACATTCAATACTTTATGGACTCTAGAGTATTTCCTTAGTGATTAAGTTATACTAGTAAATTTGAAATGCCTTAAATCACACATTTCTATCCAGCATTACAATGTCATATTTTAAAAATTTACAAGGTTGCATGTAACAAATTCACTGGGGTTTAGGGGGAGCCTAGATAATACCTTATTAATGAAATTATCTGGGCTTATGTCTTTAATTCTCTCTCATTTAACTTAGCAGCCAACTTACACTAAGCAGCACCTGCTCTGTTGATTTTATGATCCATACTTAAAATTCAAATTTTTAAAAAAGTCAATTGTCTGAGTTAGTGCAGAAGAAATGAGCATGTTTTCTTCAGAAGACTACAGAAAAATATTTAGGTGGTTTTTCTTTAATTTGTGTGTAAGTGCTTACATATGCATCTCCATTCACAGCTATATTCACAGAGTCAGTGAGGACCAGATTATAAAGTTGAAATTATTCTTTTGAAGCACCTATAATTGATCTGTCTATAAATCCTAAACAAAGGGCACAAGGAATCAAAAAGCTGGTCAGATTAACTGATAAGTTACTTCAAGTCTATAGAACTGCACCAATAGAGAGGAGGGAAACATTTAGATTTTATATAAGGCGCTTCTAAAGATACCTTAAAACGGGTGAATTATGTATGAATGTGTGGTTGAGATAAGAGGGAGTTCTCAGCGTAAAATAAATATTTATTTTTGGTAGAACCTCTCCTTTGTTGACCCCAAAGACTTTTAAAGTGAACTCTCCAGCTCAACACAAAGAACCTAAGCAATTAAGGATTCTAATTTAAAAATAAATAAATTAATTGAAAAGTGCTAGATAATTTTTTTTCCACAAGCATACCATAGACAAGTAACAGATAAAATGTACTCAAGGAATAAATAGAATCCTAATCTATTAATAATTTTTCTTCTTTACAGATCATGGGGAAGGATTGTCTACAAAGATTATAAAAAAAGAAAATCAAGGATCTTAAAATACATGTGAAGAGCATTGCATCTCATCAGATAATGAGCTTGTTTTCTAGTGACAAAAATGATAATGATCCCATTAGTAATGTTATTTCCAGGATTAATAATGAAGATGGTGATTGTAAATGCAGTGTATAAGAAATATTTCCATTCTAGATGGAAGAAAATAGTGTAAACAATAGGTAAATGAATGTTCACTAGAAAAAAAAAAGGAAAGATATATGCTCATTATAAAAAAAGGCAATAGAAGCTCTACTCAAAAATGAAAAATTTTAGAACAGAATACGGTATTAGTAGAACTGAAATTGGAAAATATAGAAATCAAATCAGATAAACCATGAAAGATATTAACCTATCCTTTCTTATCTCAGTTTGAGTGTTTTAATGATTTTGCTAGTTATTTATATGCTTTTAGGCAAGTCATGACCATGTTCTCATCTTACAGTATACCAACAACACAATTTCCTATATTCTAAGTTTTGCAACATTTTTTACTGTTGAGCCTCAGGACTTGTACAGAGTTGTTCTCGATGGAAAGATGTATGACACATAATTTTCACTTCAGTAGTGATAAATATTATGTTGAATAAAGAGTTGATGTTTCTTGATGAGTTCAAAACTGCACTCACACTAAATAGCTTTATTTTACATGTTTATTCACATTAGTAACGGCTCATCCCATGTGGAATTTAGATTTCATTCTCTAGGCATTTGAGGTAAAACTTCAATTGAATAAAAGTACTGAAGATTTACTTTATTAAAGGTGCTAGGCATTAAATAGTCTTAACAGCATTTGATGTCTCATAGTTCAAACAACTAAGTCCATCAGCCAGAACTCACAACTAAAACATCTCTCAAGTCAAATTTCCATCAGCTACTCTACACTAGTTCAGTGAAAAAACAGTAAAAAACCTAATTTATTTGAATATTTGGTGAATCAAAATGCTGTTATTGTCAGAGTTACATGCCAACCAGCAATATGCATCTGCTGTGCTAAAAACACATATTTGACATACACCAGTCTACTAAAAAAATACTTGATATGGCAATCTGTGACAGGAGAAAGAAAAGGAAGCAATCATTAACTCTTTGGGAATTATTTTTGCTTGTTTACAAAACCTGAGAAAAAAATAACACTGATTTTATGCTCCATGTTCAAAAATGGCATCCTTTTCTCAGAGGTAGCACAACAAAGCAAAAACACTCTGGGAAGAAAACATTTCCTGAATAGTTCTTTCATCTCTCCTTGAAGAAGGGACAGAAAAAGAATGATCTGAGTGCATTCTGTACTGGGAATAGTGGGAGGGAAATGTTGTCTAAGAGCAGTAAATTGCAGAGCATATTGGGACTACAAGTATTCAAGTCCAGAAGTATTCAATGCAGACTGCAGTATTAGATAAATTCAGTCAGCATTTTTTTAAAGTGACCTTAGGAAGGAGAGATACAGGTGCTGCTGTCAACATCTCTAGCAGTAGGGAGGGTACACTGCAATAGACCCAGAGAAGATAGAAAATCTGGTTTTAGTTTTTAGCATTAAAAAAAAAAATTAGATAATGCCTTATCTTTTGTTCTCATCATACTTGTAACAGACCAGTTTGCCCCTGCTGTAGCTGGCCATGGAAGCTAGAAGCTATGTATTCATACACAGCCAAAATCTGTACACAAATTTGGACACAGCTCCCCATAGCTTCATGCTGGAAAACTGAAATTCATCCTGTGAAGTGTATTTTCTTCCAAGATATTCTTCAGACAATTAGACCCTTATTCATCAGGCAGCACTATTTCATTTAAACACTCCCAGTTTTGTGCTCCAAGTTCCTGTCTCTTGTCCTTCTAACTGGTAAAATATACAATGGACCAGTTGCACAGTAAGACTCAAACCCTTCCTCCCAAGGCACTGTAGATTTTCCATTGTTTGGTTCCACTGTAGTTAAAGTCTACCTGGCCAGTTCAGGTCACTTTGTTGAGATGGACAAGAGCTCAGGGCTTAGAATAGGAAATTTATTTTAGATTTCTTAAAAGGCTTAGTAGTGCAGTGCAAAACAGCAGATTAATGTTATTGTGTATCCATCCATTTCTGTGAAGGTATATATAACCCAATTTAATCACCTCAGAAAAGGCATAATATTTACTAATGAAAAAGGACTATGTGTATTAAATATGCATATACTGACCTAAAATGTGGACTATCTGATGCATGATGGCTGCGAGAACTTGTACCGTGTTTGATTCAGACTGAATCTGGCACCTGGATTTTACTCACCTTTAACACATTTACTGAAGACAACTGTTGGGCTTCCTGCTCCTTCATGAATAATAAACACTACTTTATAAATAAGTGATAGCAAGTAAAATTAGGTGATGTTCTATATCTATAAACACCTTCAATAATGCATTATTCATTGCACTATGTACTGAATTCATTGGAATAACCTTTGTTATAGTTAATTTAAATTGAGTTTCTCTTTCATATACAGATCCCATGATGCAATAAAGCACTTGTAACACTAAGATATCTTATGTGCTGCTTTCTGCAGAGCAAAGTAATTGACAGAATAAATCCATCTAGAAACATACTTGAGTGTTATTGTCCAAATAATTGTAATGAAACTGTCTCAAGTCAACAACAGGATGTTAAAGAAGAATCAATTAAAATTCAATATGAGGCTGTAAACGTCAGACTCATCCTGAAAAAACACTGTTTATAAGACTTTTTAGTTTATGGAATAGGTATAAGAATCAAGATAGCTTTATCCACAGAAGCGTCAAATAAAGTGGCTCTGTCAAAGAATGAGTGATTTTTACTTTTACTGCATGTTGGTGCCATTCATAGGACACAGCTTCTGAAATACTATGGTAGGTGTTAGATTTTGTTTCCTGGCATTATTTGTTCGTTGGAAATGTACCACTAAAGCTTGCCCTGAAATCTACATAATCTTCTCGTGCATCTCCACCAGCAATAAAGTGCCAGTAGGCCCCTGGGTGTCCCTCAAGGACACACTTCTGCAATCCTTTTAGCCATTAAGCCTTTTTCTAGAACAGAGAGAAGAAATTGAAAAGCCATTGCATCTCAAGTGGCTAAAGAGAAGTAAAGGCTTCCAAAATTTATAGAAGAGATGTAGAAGAAAAAGAAGTATTGGCTATCTATACTAGTTATAGTAGTTGACTAAAGTTTCCAAGTTAAAAAGTGCAAGTGGGTTATAGATGAAAAGCAATTATTAGCTTAAGAAAGAGTTCTATTCCTAAAAGACAGAAATTATTTCATTCTTCAACTTCTCATTTCCAAACTATGGGGAAAACTCTATTTTAATCCAGTCTCTTCCACGTAACTTGCAACATGTAGTTTCCTTCTCTTCCCCCACACTTCACACTCACTTAGCACTTACTCCTTTTACATGAAACTTGAATATTTCAATGCATGTGATATCACTGTGGTGAAGGGCCCATAATGTCATGAGTGGGTGCCAAAAAGTAACTGAAATGCCCAATTCCATTTAGTGACCTTGCTTCTGAAGCAGGTCAATACACTTTCAAAAGCATCCCTAAGTTTTTGAAGGATTTCAGTGAAATTTATATGCACAATATGGAGACATTATTTAAATGGCATTTAGCTATTTTCAATGATGTGCACATCTGAGATGAGGTTATTGTGCATTAGTCACATAAAAATTCCTTATTACAGAAGTATCTAAAACCACATATCCTAGTGTTCCTTTGTTCTCATCCTTCCTTCTCACAGAAGAAATGAGAGTGTATTTCCATGTCTGCTATTTGTGAATATTCAGTGGTTAATTTGAACATATTCTCTTAAGATAGGAAATAATTGATATTTCTAGAAATAATTAAGCCCATTTATAATTATTTCAAATTACTCTTAGTTAATCCAACTGTACCATTAATTTGAACTGTTCCATCCTAGTTGGCAAAACACACAGTAATAAATATTAATTTTCAAATATTTGTATTTAAAACATTATGTGATTTAACTTGTTAATCAAGTATCTACTGAGATGTTTTTTCTTCTCTTCACTCAGGTCATTTTTAAATGAAGTTCGATTATTTGCATGTTTTAAGTTCTTCAGCAGGTCTTTGTCTATGTAGTAGTACAAATAAATGTAAAGCTGTACCAAACAAAAATCAGCAGACACAATGAGTTTACATGTCATATCCATACCTGTTCTTTTCACCTCTTAGAAACTCACATTTTGTGTAATGAATTCTGTCTTGTTAGTAAAGATGTGAAACAAACACAAAGAAAGAAAATCATCCCAAATATACATATCTATGTAAAAAAGGGTTTTAGCAAGATACAAAATTTAAGGTAATTAAAAAAAGATCATACAGCTTCTTCCAAAAAACCATCTGAAGTGTTTTTGCAAGTTCAAGCAAAATGAACCTACTGCAAGAACAAGGAATGCTGTAAGGACCACTTAAATACAGAGAATGCACTGAAGGAGGCAAGATACAGGAAATCAGAATGATCCAGTCCCTCCATTTTCCACACAATATGAGGAATGCTTCAAATAGGTAATAAAAAGATTCAGAGCACTCATCTTCAGCAGGTTGCTTTATTCTAAACAGAATCCTGTCAGCCAAGAACAGAAAAGGTAAGAAGCAAATATTCCCTGAAATCTCAGCATCAGAAACCAGGCACTTACACACTAAGTGCCAGACCTGCTGCAGATTTACACCTCTGAAAACAGAGATGAGTTTGGATCCAGCTCCGTGAAGGATTGCACAGGAACTAGGTTAAGATATATCCAAGTGCTGCAGATGTAAACTGAAACTTATCTTTCCATTCTAGGATGCTCACATCGCTGACACATCCATTAACAAGTATTCCTAATGCTTTACACACAAGGTGTACTAGAGCAAATCAACGTTCTTGTATTGTTTCCAGAAATGCAAATTCCTGGAAATAGTCTTTTCCAGAACAACACAGTGAGATGCATTAAAGGGTTTGTTGATGATGCATTTCATGTTGGAAAATTTTACCACATTTCACTGAGAGAGTGCCCTGTGTGATGCCACACTTTTATTCTGCTGCTCTGTAGGAATCAGATGCTCAAGCAGTTTGGGAGTCTGTAGCTTAGGAGCTACACAGCAGGTGGAGTCCGAATGAGTTAAAAGTATCACTGTAACCACTGTCACATCTACTGTGGCATAACTAATGCATGCATTACTTCAAATGATGAAGCCCCTATCAAAGTGAAATTTGTAACCTTTAAGACAAAATACTTAAAAGATATTTACCTACTTTCCTGTCACACATTGGCTATGCTAATAAATGTCAGCCCACTGACTGGGTCTGCACTTTCAGTCAATTGCTCTAATTTTCCCCATCATGTTAAAAATGACAAAGACAAGTAGAATAATGTATGATGCCATCCTGTTCTGAAGTTTCCTCTTAACCACTGTCAGGTTTTATAAAATGTTTTCCCAACTAGAAATTTTGAAAAGTTTTTCTTTTGGCAAATAAATTTTTGATAACAAATTTACAAGAGCTAAAGGAACATTGATAAAATGGAATAGTTCACTGCGCCTTACAGACCTTCTCAGGATTAACCCACTTCAGGAATTCTAGAATTCCAAAAAGTCAATGTGTGCATACAGTGAGGAATGTATTTTCAGTTTGGAAAAAAAAAAAGGAGGGGAAAAAAAAATTCCCTGTAAACTTAACACAAGATTATTTTGATCAGCTGAAGTCTCCGCATAAATAACTTCCCTCTCTTTTTGTTGCAGTTCTAATGTGTTATTTCACTTCACTATCAGTATCCTCAAGCTAGCTCTCCTAGCAAGTTTTTCAAGTGTCTTTCCCATTTGGAATTCCTTTAAAACTTTACCATTTCTTCAGGTGGATTTTTTTTTTTATAGATGAATCCAATAATTCTATCCCATTTTGACAAAGAACAGTGTTTGTTTCCAATGATGCATCCTCTATCGTGAAGTTTTTCTTCTTTTCCACAATTCTGTAAGTATACACTACCTTGGGCATATTAATCTCCTTTTTCTATTCCCGAGGTAGGAAAAAAAGTTACAATAAAATTAACAGTCCTTCCTTTAGCTAGTGGTCAACTTTGTATTAGTACAAAATACTATACTTTGACTACATTTGAAATAATTTACAGAGAAAATAAAATACCTGATTAAAGAAGACATTCTTCACATATTCAGAATGGTCTTAGATGATGCTGAAGAAATAATCTGGAGGATATATTTCTATATTTTGGAAAAGATTGAATGTAGATATTGGAGAAATCATCCAGAAGAATATTAATGGGTGGAAATTAAATGCCCTTTTCTGTCTTGGGGTGTTAGTATGTAGTACCAAATGGAGACTACATTTCATAAGAGTAAAAACAATACCTTTCAGATGTCAATGCCATTGTTATCTTATAATTTATATTAATCGGGAAAGTCTGAAGAGCTATTGCATTGAATAACACTGCATAGAAAGGGATGATAATTAAAAGTGAATATAGGGTTGAAAATTTTTAAGTGAAATGCTAATAAATTGGAAGAAGCTTAGATGTTATATTAAAAACTTACATAGTTTTCAAGTACAAATTTTATAGAAGTCCACAGATCAATTTCAACTCCAAGAAATGTGATTTCTACTAATATTGTAGCATATTCCATTCAGTCATCTGAAAAAATATAAACCCTCTACATTATATTTTTTTTAACTTATTACATACTTTAAGGGACTCTGACTTGCCTGGTTATTGTTTTTTAGAGTTTTTTTTTTTTTTTTTTTTTTTTTTTAATTTACTTCTTCCCCCTGCTCCTCTCATCTTCTGTACTGTCTTTTCAGGTAAATCTTGAGAGACTTCGGCATTCAAAGGAACAACAGAGCAGCAAATAGAGAAGTAATATGAATTCTGCCAGTTTGATCAGAGTGGGACAGAGAGAAAGGGCAGGCAGGAGGTGAGTGACAGAGGAGGGATAAAAACCACTTAGAGGAGAAGGTGGTCAGAAGGTAGCTCACAGAAACAGGCACATTTTGTATTTCGTGTGGTGAGTGACTGGGGGAGTGCTGATTCAGCAAACAGAGTTGATAAAGGTGGTGAAGGATGAGATTAGCCAGCTTTGTTGAACAGCTCTGTGTAGAGCAGGGAATGCCGTGTCCCATTGTAATTATAATTTGTGGGAGGACCAAGTGATTGCAACCTGAGGGAAAAAGGAGCAACGTTCCTTAGGGAGAGCACAGCAGAAGGGAAGAGGCCATTATTAACAGATAATCAGTTCAAAAGAAGACTACAGAATTGGTGTCAGAGTTCACCATTTTTATATTTTGTTATTAAGACTTGCAGAGCAACAGGCAATAATGCAAACTGTTACATTTGGGAAGAAACAGTGGAAAAAATTACATCATCTGCCATTGACCGTTCAAGAAACCAAGGAAACTAACTGGACACATAACCAAAGGCCGATCCTTGTGTTTCTACAGGGCAAGAAAATGAAAACAGCAAAGAAAGACAATGCTAGTCTGATGTTCTCTCTTAATGCTTCCTTTTATGGAAGTCAAAACATGACAATGAACAGAAAGTAATCTCAAACAGTGAGAGACAACTGCAGCTACAGTCCACACAAAAAGAGCAGGATCACATTCTCTCCTTTTGCTTTCACAAGACTTGTCTTACACCAAACCAACAAATTAAACCAGGATGGGGTAAACTGAATGCACCCTTTTGCATCAATGGCTCATCTCTACCAAAGATAAATCACCACTAAGGGAAGAAAACACAGTGAGAATAAGGATGAATAATAGTAAGATGATTACACTGATTAATGTTGGTTCTCCAGGCATAACTGCAGAAAAGAAAAATATTGAAAAACTAAAGGATATGTTTCTCTCTCTGACATAGGAACTGGAACTTACATTTTTGAAAAATACTGAGGGACATGCAAAGTGGGATTGAAGGTAGAAGAAAGCATAAAACAGAAAAAAATATCTACTTAAAATCTGAATCTAAAATTGCTGATTTAAATTGTGAGATTCCATTCATCTTCACCTTGATCAATGTGATTTTACCACTTTTTATTATTACTTTGAACCATCTCTTGGAAGCATTATGGAACCTCTGGTACCTTCACACATTATTTTTTGAAATCAGGACTGTCCACTATTCTCTCTATTATACTTTTATATATGTCAGAACCTCCTCGATCATCCCTTTGTGCAGTGCTGAGTTTGGCTCAGTTATCCCAAACATGTCTCAGGGTTAAATCTGAAGGTGTGTTCTCTACCATAAGCCAGCTGGCCTGCTGTTTATAATGTCAGGAAAGTAACTCAGAACTTCTGTCTCTCTCATATCGGAAACCTGTTCCTTGGCTGCATCCATTAGGAAAAATCGCCACCTATCACAACCTATTTCATTGCTTTTCTGCACTTCTGAGCGCCTCCAGGGGCTAAAAATTGACTTATCAAATGTCATCATTCCTCTTCATTAGAAAATTGTTTGCCTTTACCTTACAAGAATCCTTCAAATTGTCAGTTTTTTAAACAGATGTTTTCACACTTCCAAGGTAGACAATTTTGTTTGTTAGACAATCTCACATACTTGGCTGCCTACTCAACAATTTCCCCCTTCCAGCTCCCAACTGATAAGTCACCCTGAGAATACAGTTCAAAAAAGAATGAAGCAACTCCATCTACTGAACTTTCTGTAAATCTAAACATTAACAAACATACTTGATATCAATATCCAAGTGTGATTATCCTCTACATTACGTAAACTTCATTTAAACAATAAATTATGCGAATGAGTGCTGGCAAGATAACAGATTAACAACTTGCACTACAATATAGCCTAGAAATACCAGAGTAGAGACATTTCATAAAGAGTCAGTTGTGGGTTACTTTTCCAATCAAGTTTCTTGACTCTGTATTGAAGCTTCTTTCTACAATGAGAATGACTCAAGAGATCTTGATGGAACATCTACATTCTGCCTCTTGTCACTGGCTCAAATACACATGCAACAGTAAGGGTTGTATGGTCCATGGAGTAGAAACAGGCTGATAAAGCCTCACAGCTTTGGCTGCCCAGTTTAACAGCCTTATAAGCCATTTGCACCAGGGTAAGAACCAGCCAGTTTCTGTGATCTCAAAAGGAGCTTGGGTGCTTGGCAAAGCAATAATCACTGCTGAATGTAGGCTCATTCCTGCATGACAAACCAGAACCCTAATTCTTCTAATTATTCTTCAACCATACACAGAATTTTTGTGGTAACTTGTGGTAAGCTTCCCCCCTGTGGTTACCAGACAAATTGTATGGGTGAACTCAGTATTTTAGAGGAAGAG